>JANAVB010012199.1:7086405-7097836 GCA_029216955.1 Iris pallida | reverse complement strand
ATACCACAATAACAAAAGATAAGATAAGATAAATGAACTGGATTGCTTGCTAAATAAAACTGTTGCACTACTTGCTCAATATGATTGCTTACAGGTTTCCAGAGTTTGCTTTACACAAGATATGTTATAGAAAATATTAATTGGTTTGAGATCGATCGATATGAAGAATGGAATCGTGTCCCTATAGAAAGAACTATCGAAATCAGATGCCTGTTGTTCAATATGTAATAAAATATTTTATCTGATAGAATGCATCTCGTGCATTTGGCTTAGGATAACTTATGCACAAGGTTCGGTCTCTCGACCGGTTTCCGGGGCGTTGGAGATCGGTCGACCTAGGAGAGATTGAGCACCCTAAGGTAAAAGAAACCTCGCGATTAGGGGGGTGTTATGTCTATCAGTGAGAGCGGCTTGTATGCCCCAACTGCTGATCATGGGGGCCACCATGTAGTTAGGTTCATGTATATAGTGGGATTTATTGCAAACCTAACATGTAGAGACAAAAAATAAGTATGCTTTATATATGCAAGTTGTGCTAACCTGTTTTGTGCAGGGATGACTGTCGACGATGGATAAGATTGTTATGGGATGTTCTACTGTCATGTTTCTTATGAATTATGAAAATGAACCTATACAAGTAGAAAGATCACATAATAATGTATGCTAGCTTTACATGTTGACTTAGTACAGATTTTTGTGAGTTCGGCTAAAAAGTCGCTCACCAGTACAAGATGTGTACTGACCCACGTTGTGGGCACCCTTTTCAGTTAGTAAGGAGACATGAGGATTTTAAGTGAGGCGTTAAAGCTCGTCCAGCCCAGTAGAGCTTGTTGGTTGCCTCGAAGCATTTTCATTTTCAAGTCAAGTTTGCAAGTTTCCTTTGAAGGTGTCTTTTCATTTTCAACTATGTAATAAAGGGATATAATGTTTGGACATTGTGGCTATTTTCAAAAGAGTTTCAAAGAGCAATATGTAAACCAAGCTATGGCATTCTAGTCACAAAGTTTTGTACTTGTATTCCTATGAAGTTATGAATAAAATGAAGCATTTTCATTTCAAATCTCTGTGTCCAATATTTGGTTTTCTGTAATTAAATATGGTGCGTGCGGTGTTTTGTTTGCTCGTTGTTTTGTGCAGGTACTGGCCTTGTGCAAGCGCAACTTAGACTTGCACGACATCACGCCTTAACGAGGACGAACGATCCCGCAGGAATCAAAGCGAGGATGAACGACCCTAGCGGGATCGGGGCGTGACAAAGTGGTATCAGAGCACAGCTTTACGTCCTTGGCCTCTTACAAATATCGTTTTCGAAAAAGTATATAAAGTATTTTGATGGCTTTCAAAAGTCCCGATTTTAAGTTATGAAAACCAATGCCCCATACAATAAGTCCATAATATTTTATGAGACTGACAGAAGTTACACTCTTTTGTAGAGAAATGGCTCCTCAACCATCTGACTCGACCGACCCGGTAGAACGAATTTTGGCCATGATGGAAATTCAGCGATAGGAAGCTGAGAAGCGTAGCTTGGCACAACATGCCCAAATGGAAACTTAGCGAAAAGAAGCTGAGGAACGTAGCATGGCCCAGCAGAGACAGCTGGATGCCTTGGCCCAACTTGTATCTTCGCTAGTGGGCAAACCTAATACCACCGCAGCAAACAATCTAACTGTTACTCCCGAGATTAGGCCGTGGATGGTGACGAGCCCCAGCAGGCACACATGAACTCTTTCTTTAGGCCAAAGGACTTCTTGGATGCGAAACCTTCAGAATTTGAGGGCAGGACATCACCATATAAGGTGATGGACTGGATCGATAAAATGGAAATTCTGTTCGCATTCATAGGAGTTCTGAGTAGCAAGAAGGTAGTTTATGCCGCTTTGCAACTAAGACTGCGAGCAAAAGATTGGTGGAATGTAAAGAAGCCGCAAATGCTCGCAACTGCTAGGGTGGAACGATTTCTTGGGTCTCGTTCAAGAAGGCATTTCTGGAGCAATACCTGCCTCCCGCCATTAGTCAGAAGATGGAGAACGAATTCATGTCACTGAAACAAGGGAGCATGTCCGTGGAGGACTATGAGTCAAATTTGCCAAGCTTGCCACGTTGCTAGTGTAATGATACCAACTGAGAAAGCTCGCATGAATCGGTTCATACACGGCTTGAACGACGACATTCAATTGAGTGTGCTGAACCAGGAATGTGAATCATATCCCCAGGCCTTTGAGGCGGCGGTGCAAGTGGAACAATTTAGCCTGAGAAAGGCATTAGCGAAAGTTCAGACCAGGCGCAATCAGCCTGCAAAAAGATATCACGACGGGAAAAAGAAAACTAACGGAGAGCAAACCCATAGGCCAGAGTGCAATTTCTGCGACAAGAAAGGGCATACGAGAGAGACCATATTGCCAACGGGAGTGCTTCAACTGCGGCCAGAAGGGCCACATTTCTCGAAACTGTTAGAATAAACGTCCCGCAACACAAAATCGAAATGAGAATACTGAGAAGCGTGGGCCATTAAGGGACCCACCGCCAATTAGGGACAACCCGCACAATCAGCAGCTGCGGAATGCTCGTGTTTTCAATCTGTCGACCTTGCTTGATCAGGGTCAGGACCGTGATGGAGGTGAGCTTATTCCTTAAGTTTTGAGGACAAATTTTTTTCTCAGTGGGTTATTATGTAGTGCCCCGCTCCTCACGGTCCACTATGTAATACCCACGGCTTGCTAGCTCAGTCTTGAACCGAGTATTGGAAAACCTTTGCCAGTATCGATTGATCACGGATGAAATGCAATGAACCTTTCCAACTAATGAATCAGCTTCTATTGAAACGAATCCAAGAGCTTTTGTTGGATGTTTTCTTTCGCTGCTTGGCTTTAATGAATGCGTTTTCATGTTAGTTTTCGATGATTAGTTTTCATTATTCGCTTTCATCGCATTTCGCATTCATTCCGAATCTTGAGAGAAAGAGACCAAAGTATGCTAATCAAATGTTGGTGCCAATGCAGGAGGACGCATAGGCGGCGCGTGATCGTTGTGTGAAGTCCCTCCTTCTCTCGAATAAGATTCATCTTGGTGAGTTGCTTTAACCGGGCTAACATTTATCCCCACGCACCAATAAAAATGATCTCTAGTCCATGCTTTTGTTGCGTCCCTCTGATCAACGATACCACAATAATAAAAGATAAGATAAGATAAATGAACTGGATTGCTTGCTAAATAGAACTGTTGCTCTACTTGCTCAATATGATTGCTTATAAGTTTCTAGAGTTTGCTTTATACAAAATATGTTATAGAAAACCTTCATTGGTTTGAGATCGATTGATATGAAAGAATGGAATTGTGTCCCTATCGAAAAGAAATATCGAAATCAGATGCCAGTTGTTCAATATGTAATGAAATATTTTATTTGATAGAATGCATCTCGTGCATTTTGCTTAGGACAACTTGTGCACAAGGTATGGTCTCTCGACCGATTTCTGGAGCGTTGGGGATCGGTCGGCCTAGGAAAGATTGAGCACCCTGAGGTAAAAGAAACCTCGTGATTAAGGGGGTGTTATGTGTATCAGTGAGATGGGCGGCTTGTATGCCCCAACTGCTGATCATGGGAAATAACCCATGGGCCACCATGTAGTTAGGTTCATGCTTATAGTGGGATTTATTGCAAACCTAACATGCAGAGACGAAAAATAAATATTCTTTATATATGCAAATTGTGCTAACCTGTTTTGTGCAGGGATGACTGTCGACGATGGGTAAGATTGTTATGGAATGTTTCTACTGTCATGTTTCTATGAATAGTTAAAAAGAACATAAGCAAGTAGAAAGATCACATAATAAATGTATGCTAGTTTCACGTGTTGACTTAGTACATATTTTGTGTGTTCGGCCAAAATGTCGCTCGCCAGTACAAGATGTGTACTGACCCACGTTGTAGGCATCCTTTTTAGCTAGCAAGGAGACATGAGGATTTCAAGTGAGGCGTTAAAGCTCGTCCAGTCCAGTAGAGCTTGTTGGTTGCCTCGAAGCATTTTTATTTTCAAGTCAAGTTTGCACGTTTCCTTTTAATGTGTCTTTTCATTTTCGACTATGTAATAAAGGGATATGATGTATAGGCATTGTGGCTATTTTCAAAAGAGTTTCAAAGAGCAATATGTAGACCAAGCTATGGCATTCTAGTCACAAAGTTTTGTACTTGTATTCCTACGAAGTTATGAATAAAATGAAGCATTTCCATTTCAAATCTCTGTGTCCAATATTGGTTTTCTGCAATTAAATATGATACGTGTGTGTTTTGCTTTGTCTAGTTGTTTTGTGCATGTACTGGCTGATGGAACTGGGGATTCCCAGGACCCTTACTACGGCGGGAAGAAGACAAGTAGTTCCTGGCAATCTTGAGCGGCAATCTTGAACGGACGACCCCAAGATCTTCTGCACGTATTCCTTCCTCGAGTTGGACGTCTTGTCGGCGACGATCTTCCAACCTTTTCTTCTCCTTGGCAGCCCTCTCTTTCTCTCCTTACGTGAATCATGAATTTAGAAAAAACTTCAGATTTCAGATCAGTCATATGGCGGCCAGAGAATAGAAGATATATATAGGCTACGGCAGGGACCATGAAGAAATTAGGGTTAGGCCTCCTAACGGATCTGGATATCCCGTGTTTAGCCCGAACACACAATCCAAGCCCATTAACAATAGCTCGGTCCACTAATGAGCTATTGTTGCACTACCTCCCTAATCCCAAATTATGTTTGTGGCCTCCTTTTATTATTACTCGTTTGACTCCGATGTCGGATGTCCATCGATCAAATTAAGTTACGAACAACTATATTGATTCGACATCTTTTATCCTTAAGTATTACCGTTCAACTTTATTTGTCATGTCGGATATAATCCACCTGCATGGTTTACATGACAATCCTTATGAGCTCCTTAAGAGGACATCATCAACCCGATGTATCGGGACATGGATTCCATTTATAATCAACAACCCATCATACATACAATATTATTACCCAATTCATAGAGGTTGTTGACCCATAATGAATCTCACTCTTTCATGAGTCAAAGTAATGCACACTGCATATACATGTATGTTATTATATCCGAATTAAGAACACAAGCATCCATAATAACAGAGGGTTTGTTCACTTAAGTAGTCAGTACAAAGAGAACAACCTCAAGTGGTCATGTTCAATACACAAAGTGTACTAGTGTAAACCTATAGTCAAGATAGACTAATACCAGATTACACTACAACATTTCCAATAGATTGTCCAAGTCCATCTAGGTTGTGAACTATTTATATACTCTATAGGGAATTGATAATAAGATCTTCTGTGTGATACCACATACCATATTATCTACAATATAGGATATCAGACATTTGCATTAACACTTGCAACAAATATATTATGCAAACATTTGCCCATATGATTCTCATTCAAATTTAAGGAAATAAGATTACTCCAAAAGTGATGCTTTTAGTATAACCCTAACACTGGCCTTGTGCAAACGCAACTTAGGCTTGCACGGCATCACGCCTTAGCGAGGAGAAACGATCCCGCAGGGTTCAAAGCGAGGACGAAAGACCCTAGCGGGATCGGGGCATGACAGTTTTGACTATTGGTATGTATAGTAACCCTCATGTCTTATACTGTCGTAACCGTATCTTGTGGTACCAGAGTACTCTACTATACGTAGTTAGCTTTGTACCACCTAGCCCTCCAGTATTTCGGTTCTGGCTCAAGGAGATTCGTCACGTACCGAATTTGTACAACTTGGTATCGATTGGAAAGCTCAGTATTTTGGGGACAAAGATTGAAAGCTGTTTGTATTCCTATGTTGTTCATACAAGAGAAACAAAAAGCTAATAATCGGCAGGAAGAAGATGAATACAGACAGATACAGTTCTCACATAATGTATGAGAAAGAAAGCAGACAAAATGGTTTTTAGCATAGTTATTACATTTGGCAGAGGAATCCGATCTCATGGTCATTGAATGTTACAAAAGGTGCAGACAATAAAATCTCAACCCGGTTTCATGCTAATACATGCTTAGAAGAAAAATGAATATTTAGATACCTTCAGTTAAGTACAAGAATTATCAGGCATATGTATGACACACCGCAAACACTTGCCTTCTCTCATCAGGTTGAAAGCTTCATTGATACGATCCAGGGGCATGTCATGTGAAACAAGGTCGTCAACATTGATTTCCTACATGTGGGGAAACAATCTTCAAAATTTCAACTGCACATAGAAACAATGAGAGAGTGCACAGCAAGGTAGGACAATTACTTTGCACACATGGTTAATGTATTTTTCCTTTTTCTTTTCTTTTCTTTTTCTTTTTTTCTTTTTCTTTACGGCGCCCGACGGAACGGATGGAACTTTTTGTGCACAGTGTATTATATATTTTTTGGACCCACCGTCTCTCAACTCCCACCATAAATTTTTTAGGCCCACTGCCCCTCAACTCCCATCCAGAAGACTCGATGGTTTCGGAATCAATATGGAATTAGTTAGGATTTAGAGTTTATTTTATACGCTATTGCAAATATTAGTGGTTATGGATTAGTATTAGGGACGCATTCCGAGCATATACAGTTTGGATATGGGTATTAATCATATCCATATTGTTTAAAAATAAATAAATATGGATATGAATACAGATATACTTCCTATATAAAAATCAACAACCATATCCGCCGTATTCTCATTCTGATTAAATATAAGCAGAAACAGACTGATGAAATTTTGAGCAACATCTACTGATGATGCTCTTAGAGTGATGTAAATGTAAAGCATGCTTTAGTTAGCAAGTAGGAGACAGTATGGGATAGGAAAAAATAGTACAATTGCTTGTGAGGTCTAGCGTGGAAGAAGGCATTGGTGAGGGACTTTGCAAACTTTACACTAGGGCATGGACCCGAGCACCATTATTGGGCAGGATAGAGATGAGCAAGGAGGGAGAGACTAAATGGAGAGGGAGAGAAGTTTGCAAACAAAAGGGTGCCGAGATTCGTGACTCAGAGATACCATCGAGATTTTTCCCAGTAAGTAACAAAGAAAAGAGGAACCACCACCCCCCACCCCAACTCCCTCTGGCCTTGGATGTAAGGGGAATCTGATACAAGACTGGCTCACTGGCCCTAAAGCATAGCTCAAAAAATTTCGACCTAAAGGATGGCAGACCACCCACAAAATGACGGCTCAAAGCACATTAACTGCTAAGGTCCATGCTGCGTTCAGCAGAGATGGAAGCTTACCTAGTCAAGTCTGAAGTTATTAATTTCTTTATACCTAACCATGCATATGAGGTGATGCACGTTAACCCCTTCACTTTCCATGCATATAAGGAAGATGCTCGCTTTCCATGTTCGTAATGCTCGGGCTAACAAAGGAGCTTAGTCGGGGATACCCAAAATAGCCTTCTTTGTGCAAAATTACTCTGAGGAAAACCAACCTCCGCATATCTAGCCTTGCAAAGTGATTATGTTGGACTGGGTTCATGGGAACCTGATGTGGTAGAGCATGTGATTTGTTCTTTTCTAGTTGCTGATAGGTCCCAAATATGATAGTGGTCAACTTCCTACCACCAAAAACAGTTAAATTGATTTGCATAATGATAATAGGAAATCTCGGTCATTGAGATTAAAATTGTTGGTGAATTTATATTTATGTATATGTGACAGGATTTTTACTTGCCAAGTTACTAGTTTTATGAATCCATTAAGGATGCAGCATTTTGGATATAATATTACTACTCTAGCAACTCAGAATGTCCATGGACCTAATTCTTCCTCATGAAGCCAAAAATAAATAGCATGGCCCATGACCACATTCCAACAAGTGAGAGATTGGCTTGGCTGTAAAATAGTCATTTCTAACTGAACTTGCTCTGAAATCAATTCCAGAGGAAAATTTAACTTCAAATATTCTTGTGTGTTTTTGAAACTTACCTTTCTCAAATATTTATCAACCAATGATGGAAGATCAGATTTCGGTTTCCACCCTCCAAATAAAGAACCCTTCAAGGTTTTTCCTGATAGAAGTAATGCATAATGAGCTGAGATCTCTGGCTTAACTTTTGGTACTCCTAAAGTCACAGTCAATCCCCAACCCTGAAGGCAATCACAAAGAGAAGTTAAAAAGTTAACAAACATATCATGTAGAGGAATAACAAAAACAGAAGAGGGTGAACTTTACATCAGAACATGATTGTAGTGCAGTAGATACAGCTCCTGTATCACCTATGCATTCAAAAGAGTAATCTGCCCCTCCATCAGTCATGCTCTTAATAACCTGTATTCCCCAACTAATTAGACTAGCAATGCATAAGCTAAGCAAGCTAATCTTCTTCCATATCAAACGGTAAGTACTGACTGATGACTTTCCGAGCGTGACAAGCAGTAGCACCATGAGTCTATCATACTAATTGGAAGACAACATCAGCAAATAAAATGATAGCGATCAATATTACCTCCATTTTAATATGTATCCATGAATGGGTTAGATTATCATCTCTATATGTAACTCATTAATTGCGTATCACCTTTGTGTTCTTTCCCCCGAGGGACAAGAATTTTCATCTGATTTTGCTATTGCATCCATTTAGGTATGCCATTTTTCACTCTTGGCTTAATGTGTCACAGGGAAAATGGAATCTCTAAATAAATTGTATCACACATCGTTGCCTAGACTCTTTTCTATTTTAGGGGAACTTGGAGGGGACCACTTAACTAAATGAGCTTAGAATCATCAGCATAAGGTCTATCTAACTGCAAATTAGGCTTAAGTATTATGTTAAGGCACTTACATGCTCATCGCTATCTTGGGAGAGTTGGGCACCAGTTTAGAGGATAGACGTCATGATGACAATCAGCGATAAGAACCATACAAATTCTTTTGAGGAACTTTCTCATGCACCATAGCCAAACACAATCGTATAGGATAAGCTTACGGTCGTTTTTGTGGTTACAACAATATAAGTGTATCATAAGATGTTAAGCTATAAAGACCAAGGGAAAACAGGTTGGTGGTTCGACTCCCATGGGCGCGCTATGCGCTTAAATTTAAAGGGGACAAATTGAAATATTCATGTAGCAATTGATTAAAAGAAGGGCTTGGAGGAGCAGCCGTCTACCCGTGTAGACGATCATGGGATTAACGGTCTGTCCAAGTGGAAGTGCGACGAATGATGCATCGGGCATAAAGATGGAGGATCGGCGTGCAGAGAACCTGACCAGAAGTAAGAAAAGTTAAAGTAGTTTGGTTATATATACTTGTTGGTGTTTGGACTCTGTGACAAGAAAAATATCTCACATTGGTCACACCAAAGAGTGAGTATCTCAATATAAAGCTTTGCTTGTGTTGAGATGTGCACATGGGATGTGATGGGGCACATCGGTGCCATGTAGGATTGATTTTCTAGTGGAAAAAAGGATTACTCCTTAAGGAAGCATTTATGCTTTTTGTAATGTTCATGGGATTATTCTCTTAGGAGCTAAGTCCCGAAAGGGGCTTAGCGACTCGGCTCGGACTCAAGCACGCAAAGTGGCGCTTTATTGGTGCACTTAGCACGTCATCATCGGCGCATGGCACTTTGTGTGTTGTTGCTGCGCTCGTGCGCTCGACTTATGCGCTAGGCGCATGGGCGGGAGCATGCAGGGCTATGCTTGTATGTGCACATGCGCCGCTACGGGTTGCACGGATGCGGGCTCTATGGAAAGATTGAATAATAATTCAGATCCATCTTTTGTGGAATTTTAATTTAATTCAGTTAAATATTTCCATTATTCGCTCCTATCTTTTCGCAATTAGTGGGCGGCCAGAATTAGGGTTAGGGCTTCCACCCAACTCTATAAGTACTCTCTTCGTGCCTCCTTTGAGCACTTACTTCGAAATTGAGAGACGAAGAGAGTTGTGTGGCCACTGTCATCAGAGTCCAGAGGAGTTCGACGAGTTCGTACAGGAGGTGACGACGAGCGTTCCAGAAATTTCCTCAGAACTTGTTGGTTCCTGGAAGCAGATCGCTCGTGGTAGGGCAAATCTTGCTTTGAGCAACGGTAATTTTCATCATCCCAGCAGAGTTGTGTTGGCCCATTCCATGGTCACACCCGATTTCGATAATCAACATGCACTTAAGTCAATACACAAAATATACAAACTGCTGCTAATCATTTCAGGATATATGAAATCAATTTCAACGGACGTTGTACTGCATCAACGAAGCATCAACATCATCAAATCTGATGATGACTCATTTTATATTTTATTCTGTATTTACATTTTATTGAGTCTAGGATTTATTTTGTAAAATCAGTTTTGGTAATACTGGCTTAGGGTTATCTCAGTCCGCATTCTAAAAAGCCTACCCATTACCACTCATATATTTTTACAAAATATTCCAAAATATCTTTGAAAATAATTTTTGATAAAATATTTCGAAAATCTCCTAACAGAACTCATAACCGAGTTCGGCCCGAGTTCGGACCGAACTCTGTCCGAGTTCGGTCAGTTTGTATTCAAACTTCTATTGCCTCCAAATCTGCGAGCAACGTCTCTTTGCGAGATATCTGCATCCGAACTCTGCCCGAACTCTGTCCGAGTTCGGTCCCAGAAAACACCTATAAATAGAGAAGAACTTTTCATTTCAAATCATTCATTCACTCTTCATCTTCTCTTCTCTACTATTCGAGTGTTTTCAAACGATCCAAGATTTTCAAATCATACCTATACACCTCTTAGCCAAAAGCCAGTAATATCATAGTTGATTTAGAGTCTTTTGGTATTCCAAGAGTTGTAAAGAGGTCGTTCCAAGTTCAGCAACTTTTCTTGTTGTGGAGCTGGTCGTGCGCTCGTCACCAAGCACGGTGTTGTGAAGTCGGACGTGCACTTGTCACCAAGCACGGTGTTGTAAAAGACTGCAAGCTCTCAGTTAAAGCTTGTGCCATAGTGGATTAACATCGAACAAGAGTACTCGAGACTGGATTAGTCCTCTCAGAGGGATACCAGTATATATCGCTGTGTCGCTGAGTTTGAATTCACTATCTCTTGCTGCATTATATTTACTGTCTCTTATTTCACTGCCATAGTTTAAAGTTTTAATTGGTGATTATTTTCCGCTGCACACACACTCTATTCACCCCCCCTCTAGAGGTGCTCAACGTTCCTACAATTGGTATCAGAGCAGGTTATATTTTTATATAACAAACCTCAGAGAGTATATATGGCAGCCGTGAAATCAATATTCAACGGTGAAGGACAATCCACAAATAGGCCTCCCCTATTTGATGGAACAAATTATACCTATTGGAAACAGAAAATTTCATATAGGGTGATGAAATTCACCTTATTTGCGTAAAAAGGGAGAAATTTGGAAAATTTACATGGAGAGGGAGCTGGCGCCAGTTCAACTGGCGCCCAATTTT
>JANAVB010012199.1:6958905-7083905 GCA_029216955.1 Iris pallida | reverse complement strand
TGCATCTTTGTTCGCTACGCTGTCGATGAAGAAAGAAGGATATGTCTCCTTCGGAAATAATTTGAGAGGTGATATAATTGGTAATGGTACTGTAGGTATTTCTCCCTATACAGTAACAAAGGATGTTTGTCTAGTAACAGAATTGAAACATAACCTATTAAGCATAAGTCATTTGGCAGATAATGGTTATGGTATCAATTTTGTGAAAGATAAATGTACCATATATGATATGTCATCTGGTGATCCCATATAAAGGGATTAGAGAAGACAATATTTATGTTTCTTTTTGGAGAATACTAATAATGCAGGAAGGTGCCTAGTAGCCAATCAAGATGAAAGCTGGCTATGGCACATGAGACTAGGACATGCAAACATGGATACTATCTCACGATTAAGTACAAAGAAGTTGGTAAGATGACTCCCTGAGATTCCATTCAAGAGAGATATGGTATGTGCTGACTGTGAAAAGAACAAAGCACATAGGTCTACTTTTAAATCCATCAACGCTGTAAGTACTTCTAGACCTTTGCAGTTAATTCACATGGATTTATTCGGTCCTAGTAGAGTCGCTAGTCTTGGCGGTAAGCTCTACGCTTTTGTTCTTGTTGATGATTTCTCTTGTTTTACTTGGATTTATTTCTTATCAAACAAAAGTGATGCAATTTTTGAATTTCAGATATTTTGCAAAAAGGTACAAAACGAAAAAGGCTTCATGATTACTCGTATCCGAAGTGATCATGGTGGCGAATTCGAAAATTCTGATTTCAAAAAGTTTGTGATGATAGTGGATATTACCACGAATTTTTTTGTCCTAGAACCCCAACAGAATGGTATTGTGGAGCGGAAGAATCGTACTCTAAGCGAAATGGCTAGAGTCATGCTGAATCAGTATAATCTTCCTAAATATTTTGGGCAGAAGCTGTTAGTACAGCCTGTCATGTTTTGAATAGGGTGTTAATTCGACCAATCTCGAAGAAAACACCATATGAGCTTTGGTTTGGAAGAATTCCAAACATTTCTTACTTTAAATTTTTGGATGTCGCTGTTCTATCCTGAACACCAAGGATAACTTGGGAAAGTTCCACTCCAAAGCAGATGACGGAATATTTCTCGAATATGCTGCTAAGAGTAAGGGATATAGAATTTTCAATAAAAGATCTATGATTGTTGAAGAAACTATTAATTACTTTTGATGAGCTAAATAGTCACAGATCTAGCGACAGTGATGATGAAGATACACATGCAAGGACTGAGAAGAGTTCTGTGAAAGATCTGACCCAAAATGCAAGGACTGAGAAGAGTTTTGTGAAAGATCTGACCCAAAAGTTTGAATCATTAAAATTCATGCCAGATCATCCAGAAACACTCATCATAGGTGATGTATCTAAAGCTGTAAGTACACGTTCATCTCTTAAAGATTCTGATATAGCAGCAAATGTAGCATTCATTTCTCAAATAGAACCTAAGAATGTAGATGATGCTTTTACTGATGAGTTTTGGATTCATGTCATGCAAGAGGAACTAAATCAATTTGAGAGAAACCAAGTTTGGGAACTCGTTCCTAAACCTATTGGTCAATCGATAATTGGTACCAAATGGGTGTTCCGAAATAAACTCAGTGAAGATGGACAAGTTCTACGCAACAAAGCACGTCTAGTGGCACAAGGTTATAATCAAGAAGGAATTGATTATGATGAGACCTATGCTCCTGTTGTTAGACTAGAAGCCATCCGCATGTTTTGTGCATTTGCATGTTATAATGATTTTAAATTATTTCAAATGGACGTGAAAAGCGCATTTTTTAAATGGATTTTTAAAAAAGGAAGTTTTTGTGAAACAACCCCCTGGTTTTGAAGATTTTCAAAAACCTGATCACATCTTCAAGCTTAAGAAAGCCCTTTATGGACTCAAACAAGCACCTCGTGCTTGGTATGAACGCCAAAGTGCCTTCTTACTTGATAATGGATTTTCAAAAGGAAAGGTTGATACTACTTTGTTTATAAAATCCTTGAATGATGATATCCTCCTTGTGCAAATTTATGTAGATGACATAATATTCGGTACTACTAACGAAAAACTCTGTCAAGATTTTGCTAAGTGTATGCAGAGTGAATTTGAGATGAGTATGATGGGAGAGCTAAACTTCTTCCTAGGACTTCAAATCAAACAGCACTCAAAAGGAACATTCATCAACTAAGCTAAGTACACGAAGGACATACTGAAAAAGTACGACTTCGAGAATGTAAAGCCAATCGGGACTCCTATGGCTACATCTACAAAGCTTGATGCTGATGAAAGTGGCAAACCTGTCGATCAGCGTAAGTATCGAGGTATGATTGGTAGTTTATTATATTTAACTGCTAGTCGTCCTGATATTATGTTTAGTGTTTGCATTTGTGCATGTTATCAGGCAAATCCTAATGAATCACATCTTAGTGCCGTTAAGCGTATCTTCCGATACCTTAAAGGAACTTCTACAGTCGGCTTATGGTATCCTAAAACCAAATCCTTTGACCTGATAGGTTACTCGGATGCGGATTTTGCAGGATGCAATGTGGACCGTAAAAGTACCAGCGGCACATGTCATTTCCTAGGAAAGGCCTTAGTCTCTTGGTTTAGCAAGAAACAAAATTCAGTAGCATTATCAACAACTGAGGCTGAGTATATCGCCGCAGGACGTTGTTGTGCTCAGATTTTGTGGATGAAGCAAACCTTAGAGGACTACAATCTGCACTATACTAAAGTTCCTATTTATTGTGTGACAACACTAGCACTATTAATCTGACTAAGAACCCTATCTGTCATTCACGCACAAAGCACATAGAGATAAGACATCATTTTCTTCGTGATCATCAACAACACGGGGATATCTGCTTAGAATTTATTGACACAGATCATCAACTAGCAGACATATTCACAAAACCATTGGCTGAAGACCGTTTTAACATAATGAGGCGTGAGCTCGGTATACTTGAATTTTCAGATTCATAATGTAATATGGTAATTAAAATTAATTTTATGACTTGCAACTTTAAAATTTATTTAACGGAAATTATTTTTGGGTACAAACCTAAAAAGGGTATGTCTGTCACCACGACTACGGTCGAAGCGAAGCGGTACTTAAGAGTTCCCCGGTGAACCTCCGTTAGCTGGGACCCCCTACAGTTAACCCATAAATAGAGTACGTTATTAAATACTAGAGTCAAAAGTCATAAAGTTACTTTTAACCAACCAGAACTGCATTTATTGTCTCGGGAATACAAGTGACCGAACTCGGGCCGAACTCTGACCGAATTCGGACCGAGTTCGGTCGGCGCTGTATTAATTTCCAGAACCGAACAGCCGGCCCTAAACTCTATAAATTCAACTCTTTCAACCATCTTTTCCATACACCAACCCGTAGAAACATCTCCTTCCTCCCTAAAATTTCTTCCTCCTCCATCCTAGCAAGGAATCTAAGAGATCTGGTGGGCGTTTCAACATTCTCATCTTCCTCCTTTCTCAAAAAGGTATTCCTTCTCCATGGCTCCTAAACGTCATAGAGGATCATCTTCCCAAGGTGCCTCCTCCTCTTCTGATTATACACCAGCTAGTCTATTCAGTCCAGCACGACCAATAGATGCAAAAGACTATGATTCTACTTTGTTTCCGGACAAAGAGTTTTCTGATCTTTGGTTCAATTCTTTTTCTGGCCGTAAGATTTGCAATGGAGCTTTTGTTAACTTTACCATATTTTCTGAATATGCTCCTACTTTTGACCACTTAGGCTACCAAGATTTTTTCGAGGTAGCAAAAATATTTTTGACAATGCTGTCCGAATGTTTTACTGTAACTTGCAAGTAAAACCTAACGGAAACTTTCTCTTGCGTTGCTGGGCAAGAATTAGAATTCAGTGCTACCGATATCAGTGAATTTTTCCATGTTCCTGATCTTGGTGAAGCATTGGTTGACATTACCCATGTCCAATTTCCTGCTGATGTTACCCTTGCCTCTTTCAGGGAACTTATTTGTCATCCAAACCCTGTTCCTCATAGGGTTTATTCAAAGCTTTTGAACCAATCTTTTTATGAACTTCATCGCATGATTTTCTCTGTACTCCTTCCAAAGAAAGGATCCACAGATGAAGTGACCTTCTTGGAACTCTCTGCTTTATACCACATTCATTTTGGTATTCCATTCTCTATCCCAAAGACCATGATGTCCTGGATGTTGAACTGCAGAAATGCAGGAAGGAATCTGGTATATCCTATGCACTTGGCGTCTATCTTTCGCCGTTTTGAGATTGATCTTCAAACTTGTGCATTCTCCTCCACTCCTATCGAGCTTACCAGATCCCGCCGATTTCCTGCTCCACCTCTGCCTCCTGGAGCTCAGCCTGCTCCAGCTGCTGACGCTGAGGTTCCTGATGCTGCTCCTGTTCCAGCCCCTGCCCCGGGATTTGATCCGGCTTTCTATCAGCGCTTTGATGATTTTGTTGCTATATCTGCGCAAACGTCATCAAGGTTATCTTGATTCGGAGTTCCGACGCATCTCTCAGGCTCAGGTGCTGAGGAATGGGATTGCTGACCTCCACTACAGCCTAGTCCATGATCCAGTCCATCCGATCACCATCCTGCCTCACCCAGGCTTTCCGGGTCCTCGGTTCACAGATGAGGCTTCCTTCCAGCACTTCGATCCCACTGCAGCCTACTTTCCTCCAGAGGCTCCTGGTGCTGACGACCCCATATGTGACACGGGTTCAGCTTTGGATAGTGGATACTTGTTAGATGATGATCTTTATGCTTTGATGTAGTTTTTCTTTTTCTGTCTAAACTCATTAGTTAGACATTTTCTGATGATTGTACTCAGCACTTTTTAGTATGACATTTTCAGTACTTTATTTCCAGCATTTTCTTTCCATAGTAGTTGTTTTATGCTGTGATCATGTCTCTTTGCTTCACTTTGTCTTTTGTTTTCTATTGTTGGCTTCACACATTACGGGGGAGCCAAGTCATTTTACTATTTGACAAAGGGGGAGAAAAAGAGTACACATACCAAAAAGAGTACATACAAATCCAAAAACAAAATCATCTCTTTTATTCAGGTACTTGTATTTTGTTCTATTTTATAAAGATATATTTTGGTATAGACTCAAGTTTGTCAATTATCAAAATGGGGGAGATTGTTGGCCCATTCCATGGTCACACCCGATTTCGATAATCAACATGCACTTAAGTCAATACACAAAATATACAAACTGCTGCTAATCATTTCAGGATATATGAAATCAATTTCAACGGACGTTGTACTGCATCAACGAAGCATCAACATCATCAAATCTGAAGATGACTCATTTTATATTTTATTCTGTATTTTACATTTTATTGGGTCTAGGATTTATTTTGTAAAATCAGTTTTGATAATACTGGCTTAGGGTTATCTCAGTCCACATTCTAAAAAGCCTACCCATTACCACTCATATATCTTTTTACAAAATATTCCAAAATATCTTTGAAAACAATTTTTGATAAAATATTTCGAAAATCTCCTAACAGAACTCATAACCGAGTTCGACCCGAGTTCGGACCGAACTCTGTCCGAGTTCGGTCAGTTTGTATTCAAACTTCTATTGCCTCCAAATCTGCGAGCAACGTCTCTTTGCGAGATATCTGCATCCGAACTCTGCCCGAACTCTGTCCGAGTTCGGTCCCAGAAAACACCTATAAATAGAGAAGAACTTTTCATTTCAAATCATTCATTCACTCTTCATTTCTCTTCTCTACTATTCGAGTGTTTTCAAACGATCCAAGATTTTCAAATCATACCTATACACCTCTTAGCCAAAAGCCAGTAATATCAGAGTTGATTTAGAGTCTTTTGGTATTCCAAGAGTTGTAAAGAGGTCGTTCCAAGTTCAGCAACTTTTCTTGTTGTGGAGCTGGTCGTGCGCTCGTCACCAAGCACGGTGTTGTGAAGTCGGTCGTGCACTTGTCACCAAGCACGGTGTTGTAAGAGACTGCAAGCTCTCAGTTAAAGCTTGTGCCATAGTGGATTAACATCGAGCAAGAGTACTCGAGACTGGATTAGTCCTCTCAGAGGGATACCAGTATATATCGTTGTGTCGCTGAGTTTGAATTCTCTATCTCTTGCTGCATTATATTTACTGTCTCTTATTTCACTGCCATAGTTTAAAGTTTTAATTGGTGATTATTTTCCGCTGCACACACACACTCTATTCACCCCCCCCCCTCTAGAGGTGCTCAACGTTCCTACAAGTTGTTCTTCCTTCCTTCTTCTTCTGCGATTGGTTTCAGGATATTAGAAGAGCAAACTTGTTTATAGAAGTCTTTGAAATCCTACATTATCAGAACAGAGAGCAAATTTATTTGCGAGAAGTCTCTGCTTCTGATTGTTACTATATCAGAATAGAGAGTAAATTCATTTGCAATAAGTCTTTATTTTCTGATCGTTACTCCATCTAGATCTGTTTCGGAAATAACAATCTTAAAGCAAGATATAGATCCGATGGAGAACAACCGTGCAAAACTTCTCGACACAAGTTTTAACAAACTTGAAAAATTTGACGGAGAGCATTACAACGTCTGGAAGAGAAAGGTCAGCCTTAATCTTCAACTCGTAAGCGTAGACTACGTGTTGACAGATCCTGAGCCTATAATTACAGAAGGTGAAAATGCTCGGAGGGTCGTTGAAGCCACTACTTTGCAGTCAAGTGGAGGAGAGAGAACAACATCTGCAAGTTGCTTATCATGAACTCGAGGGAGAACTCTCTGGCAAAGTCATACAGCAAGACGGTTAATGCCAAGGACGTCTAGGAGTTTGTGGAGAATCTCTACAAGGCAGATGAAAATAGAAACAAGATCCACGTAACCAAAAAGGTCTGGAGGATGCGATTTGAGGACGAAAAGACGATGTTGCCTCAAGTCAAGGAATTTCTCAAGTTATGACAGAAACTTGAGGATAACGGCATGTCCTTAGTTGATGCTTTTGTTGTCGGGGGTATTGTCGTCAAGCTCCCACCTGGGTGGAGCAATTTCATCACGGACATGCACCGCAAGAAGATGGTGGATCTTGAGCGCCTCTAGCACTGGATACATGTCTAAACCAAGCTATAAGTCCAGGATGGCTTGTCATGCCAGTGACCTCCACGAATATGCACTAATTTAACTTATGTTGTGCAATATGACAGAAAAGAACATGATAAGTTTTATAAATCAACGACATGCTCTGCCATAGGTAAGTTCTATCATATTTATGTTGCTATGTTCTACTCAACTGCTTGCATGAAACTGACTAGGATGGCTAGAAAGATCACTAAAATATGTTACATGTTCCACCTAAATTCATGCACAAAAATTAATTAGCCACCCACCAGTACATGACAATGTACTGATCCTCGCTTTCCACAAGTACTACAAATCAGGAGGAGCGTGCCACCTGACTGAAGGTAGCGCTCGTGTTGTTTGAAGCTTCGCTTGTGTGCGCGAAGACTTGATCAATCCCTTTTTGAAGATCCCGCAATTGTCCAAGCGAAGATAACTCAACTCTCCCTTATTCAAGGTGTATGAATGTTTTGGTTGTATAAAGAGGTGTGATGTATGGAACGGCTATCTCATCAACGTTGATTTTGTAATTGAGTCAGTTTGTAAGCCCGCGCAACAACTCTCTTTTGTATTTGTGTCAACGTAAATGTAAATTCAGTATTATCAATGAAAGAAAGTTACTTCTATACAGATGTGTGCAATTTACTCTGCGTACTCTCTTAGATGTTGTGTTTTGGATAACCTTATGTAACTGTCTTGTGCGAGCGCAATTTAGGCCCGTATGACATTACGTCCGGAAGACGATTATCAATTCTACCGAATCGGGACGTGACATCCCCCGCCCCCCAAGGCCCCAAGGCCCTCTCTGCTCCCCCTCCTTCCTCGTGTCCAACCACCACTCTAGCAACCCCCACCACCAACAGTGCCTAATCCTCAAGCCCCCTCCTCCACTGTGTCTTCTTATGCAGTCCCACCACCACCAACGCCTCCACCTAGTGCAGCCAACCAAATGGAGATATTAAACTTCTATGGTTAGTGTTAGGGTTATCAGGAAACTTAACATAATGGGGGTTTACTCATTCAATGGAGATATTAAGCCCCCTCCTTCCTCATTGTTAGCGCCATAGATATTTAACCTCATGTTGTTGATCTTCAATCTGATTTGAGAGACACTAACCCTAGAATTGGCACATATCCGCATGACTCAGAACTGACTAAGGTTAGAAAACTTAGAATTATTAGATAGCTTAACATCATGGGATTAATTTTCAATTGAATTAAGAGATAACCCAAACCATAAAGTTGAATTAATATGTACCCGACATGACTTGACACAAACAAAAAATTGGTTAGTATTATTGGATAATTTAACCTCATGGGATTAATTTTCAAATTGAATCGATAGATAACCATAGCCAAGAATTGACTCGGTACGTTTCTGACACCATTTGAAACAGTCACATAAGGAATAAGGTTACGATTATTAGATAATCTCATGCGGTTGGTTTCAAACTGATTTGAGAGAGAACCCTAGCCCTGGGATTGATACATATCCTATTCGAAGCAACATTGACACAGCAAATAGATTGCAAGCAAGGACTTTACAATATTCACGCACTTTATTTCACTTTAACATGAGAAGTTACCAAACATACATTATCATTTACAAACACATGTGGTTACATAAATGCTAACAATAGTAATTGTGATATCTTGGCATTGGTAAAGAATGTCAGTGATTCTTGATTGCTCGCTTTAGCATAGATGTCATGAATGTACGTGCATAAACAATGAGGATCCATTCTCGTTCATGTATGTAAAATTAATAAACCCCAAGCAAGATTGTGTTGATGGATGAGTTTATTCGAGGGGGTCGAAGAATCCATAAAGGTCGCCTAGGGCTACCATTGTCACGTGACAAAGGGGAAATTTGACGCATACCTCTGGGGCTGCTATATTGGGTCAATTCACCATAAACAATCAAGATTAATAAATATCTGAAAGTGAACCAATGATTAATTGATTGCTCTAGCAAAGAATTAACCGTAGTACTTCTCAAAAGTCTATTAGGTTTTCGCTACTTTGTGACTCTTATTGTTGATCACTCTTGTATGACTTGTCATTCTCTTGTACGATTTGGCTTTTCTAAGTTTTCTTGCTCCATGATTGTTATAAAATTCGTCCGTTTACAGATATTTTCAGAAGGGAATCAAAAATCAAGTTAATACCACTATTAAAACACTTTGTGCCATTATTGCCAAAGAATACCTTAACTAAGATTTCCAAAAAAAAAATTTATAAGGACCAAGGTATCCTCCACCAAAGTTCATGCTCACACCCCAACTGAATAGTGTTGCCTAACATAAAAATCAACACTTTCTCGAGGTGCCTCAATCTCTTCTAATTTAACTGAATTTTTTCTCGAAATTATTGGAACTTTTACCTTCTAATTGTCTGCCACATCATCAACCACATGCCGTTCTCCATCCTCAATAACCAAACACCATTTTCTATCCTTTTTTTCTGAACCTGGAACCTTCTCCAGTTATAAGATCGGAATGGCAAAGCAAATACTCGTAGACCAATGATACATTTAATCCAACTGAATTTATTTGGTAAGCCATCAAAACCATTATCAAGAATGTGGATTCATATTTCTGTGTAACCATCATTTCCTTTACAAATGTCATCCATATATAGCATGCAAATAAAAATTTAGAGAAAGGCGTTTCTTATCAGTGAAATAAAAGGCATGCTTTTGTGGTAGTAACTGATGCATACTGTCTTGTTCATTGTCTATCCACTGTCTATGGTCGCAGATACTAACCTGTTGGATAGGTTCATCGCACTCGTCTGGATTTATAAACTTTGTTACCCCAAAAGCCTTTCCTGTATAATGAAGAGATTGCTTCCATCAATTAGCAATCAGGCTATCGAGATTAAATAAACATTCCAGTATCACAGCTACAATATACCCTTTTCATGCTTATCATTATTAATGTCTACTCCAATTATATGTGCAGCTCCCCTCACTTTAGCAGCTTGAGCTACCTAGTCGTGCAAAAAATAGAACTTATGATAAGATAATAAATCCCATATGGTGTTAGAGCGTTATTGCAAAAGGAGATTCATACTGAGTTTTCCCAGTGCTTACTGAAAGGCCTACAGTTCCTAGACCAAAAATAACAACAGTTGACCCTTTAGATATATCTGCAACTTTCCAAACTGCACCAAAGCCTGGAAATATTCAAACAACACTGTCATTGTCTACAATAGGAACCATAACACATTTTACTGAGCCAGAAGAAAATGTATGAATAATGTGGCAAATACCTGAATAAAAACATGTTTTCCGAATTTGCAGGACAACAACAAGAGGACACGACTTAGAAGTAAAGAGATCAAACAAGTTGATCAAATTAGATAACTGTCAATGATGTTGATGCAGAACAACACTACAAAGACATTATATGATGCAATTTAATACAATTTGTGTTATGGTTGCAGAATAAGTAAATATGCAGTGGAAGAATCGTCACATAAACCGGTTCAATGCAGATCTATGTACGTTCATGTCCCACGTCCAACGATCTAGTAAGTGGTGGAGAAGAACTGGAATCACCAAAAACATTCTACGAGTCCAACAAGCAGAGAAAGTCCTAGATTTTGAGGAAAAGAATCAGGAATATAATATCAAGGCTGTCTGAGTAGATTGGTGTGCTAGTCGTCTCTCTTGTCATATGGGGTTGCCTCACTATTATACACTTGGAGGCTAATCCAAATATGATTAGGACTAGGAATTCAGTAAGTCCTAACTTGTTGAACACTCAAAGCACAACAACCATATGACTAACTGAACCATACTCAGAGCACCCACTTAAGACGCTATCGATCCAGCAACGTACTACAACTCGTGCCAAATTACAATCTTCCAAACTTCTCCAACCAAAACTCTACATATGTTTGCATATGTGACCACTGAGTACCTGCATTCAGGGCACTCAATACCAAATACCCTATAGAACCATGGTGGAGATAACACCTACTGTTGTAATCTGAAAGAACTCGAGTAAGCCTGATCTATCAACAATATCTTATTGGGATGTCTCTTAATCGTTTAAGAAAGAGCATGCTCGAACACCTAGGTCCACAATGGTCCAATCATACTTTGTTGCCACATGAAAGTGCGAAGAAAGTTAGTAGGTAACTGATGATAAGACACCTAATGATCTTCCTCCTGCGAAATGTAGTTATTGTTGTTGTGTGCTTCCTTAATCATGCACCTTCAACTAGGTTAGTATGCCAAAACAGCGGACATCAGCTTCAAGCTTCCTTGTACAGTCATACCATCATTTTAAATAAAAGAGAATTGTGAAATTGCTTGACTTTGCTATTCATTTTGGAAAGTGAATTATCCTGATATACTAAATTTCATGCAGTTGTTGAACCTCATCCGTTGGTTTTGTTCTTTTTATGATAAACTTGTCCTCTATAGTATCGCTTACTTCAAAACGGTTCAAGACTATAATCAAAGTGAAACTGCGTCTATCTCAGTCTATGATCGAGTGCTAAAGAAAAGATGTAGTATGACTCCATGATAGAGTGCTAAAGAAAAGACGTAGTATGACTCTCCAAGCGCCTATGCAGGCTATGGATAAGCGTAAGACTGTAGTTTCTACTTGCACCATGTCTCTGAGAGCGCCTTCATCACTAACCACAATAGTGACTTTTAAATGTAGCCATGGAGATCACGTAACAAGGAAACAAGAATTGATTTCTAGATCTCCCAATTAGTTGCTTAATTCAAGTCATATTGAGATGTGGCATTGTGGAGAGACTTTCCAAAGAATGTATATCAATCCCTACCAAGGTTCGCAGTATCAGTATTGAAATCGGAATTGGACCCTTCCAATGAATATTGGCATCGGCAGTATCTGCAATTTCGGATCGTAGTATCGGATTTTTTTTTGAATCGGAAAGTAAATAACTATTAATAAATCACTAAAACTTTATAAAAATTATTTTATACATTTAGACATAATTTTGAAATTGAATGAAATAATAGTCACCATTGGCTTACCTATGATAAACAAGTTTTCTTCATTTATACGCTTTTACAATCTTACTATGCTTTTACACTCTTGTTGATTGGTCTTTTTCGTTCAATTTTCTTTACCGAATTGACCGAAAAAGAGAGACCCAACGTCAATATCACTCAGTATCAAAAGCAGTCGGAGCGGGACATGCCAAACCGTATCGTTATCGGTCGATACTGCAAACTATGATCTCTAAAAAAACGTGAACACCGTACTAGTCTAAATCGATCACTATTTGTTAAACAAGTGTACATTTAGTCCCATTTCGACCGAGCGGCAAGACTGTCGTCGATCGATGGGTATAAATACCGGGTCTCATAGCCTAATAGAATCGATTTCCATTTTATTCCTTCACAAACTCTGACATCGTATCAGAGTTGTGATCCCCTTCCTTTAAATATTCTCAAAATTCTATAATTCCCAAATTAGAAGAAGTAAAGAAGTAGATTAGAAACACTAGATTTTGAAATCCTCAAATTAGAATTATTAACCGTGAGAATTGATTCGAGCCGCCAATCATCGGAGTTCCTCGTCGGAGTTAAATTTCTGTAACAAGTAGAGCTCCAAGCGATTGTAATTAGCTCACGATCAACTCTAGTTGTTGATTGATTGTCGTTCGGTTCGGTGTTTCGATCGTCATCGATAATCGTCGAGGTCGCCTAGATGATGACTTCTGATCAACTTTTTGACCAGTTATCATCGTTTGAAGTCGTTCGATCGTTTACTCCTCCATGGATTTATGATCATCTCGTGCTTCTTCCTCTTGTCATCATCTTCTACTTCTAGTTCAAAACCATAATCCTAATTTCTTTCTCTATCGACATAGAAAGAGGAGAGATCGAGTGATTCTCTCTCCTCTTTTTTATTTTCTTTTATTCGAACTGCTTGGTCGAGTCGGATACTTACCCGACACAAGTTCATTTTGACCATTGGATTCGTTCCCTAGTTAGTCATCACCGTTGATTTTTGTGGTGGCTCCAATCATTTGCACCCACTTATTTCTGCACCCACCTTCCTCTATCCCATATGACAACCTTTGTTAATTTTTACACTCACTTCTGTACCGGAGAGCTTCAGGTTCACTTGTCAGCAGTATGTTTGTGCTTGAGTATTGTCTGTTTGAAAGGCCCATTTGAGTGAGTTGTTTCTTACTGGAGTGTTTTGTTTGGAGTTTGTGAGATTTTTATGGTGTAAGAGGCTTGGATTGTTGTATATGTAGTGTTGAGTTGTATTGTATTATATTGAGTGTGTGTGAGGTATTGGAGAGTTGTGGTGTTTTGTACTGGCTGCGTTGGTCATGACATCTACTATGGATTTGTCCATTGTGACTGAGTCTCGCCTTCGTGTTATCCTGGAAGACTCAAACTACCGAGTTTGGGCATTAGCTGTCATAAGCCATCTGAGGAGTCGACATTTATGGGGCCATGTTAACGGGCACATATTCTCATCAGACTCGTGCTACTGAGGAGGCAGATTCAACATTTAAAAGTCATATTGACATACGGACTTATGATGAGCATCAGGCTATAGATGTGATTTTTCATTCCATCTCGTCCACGATTATGCTCCAGCTTGACCCCTACAATACTGTGACCGCCATGTGGACCTATCTAAGGCATTACTATACTCAGAGTGATAATGCTTATGAGTACAAATTGATGTAGTCTATTCATTCTGCTACCCAGGGAGGTCGTACAGTGAGGTAGTTCCAGCTTATGATGATGGACCTCTTAAGGCTGGTGCTACATGTTCGTGCCACACATAGTATCTTGCATTACGAGATTGACGGGGTCTACTTCAGATTCTTATGCAGTTTCGACCTGATTTCAGACATTTGCGGGTATTTTCTACATTGTTTCCTAGTCCTTCACTTGATACAACAATGAACGAGTTGACATATGAGGAGACTCATCAAAGGTCACTTTGACACGTAGTCTACAACTCTATTTAGGAGCTCTGTTATGGTGGCTCGACCCTCGTATGTTTCTCAGGGTCAGCCTCGTCCTCTTGCTCCTCAGGGACACCAAGATCTGGTATTCCTTGTGCTTCATCTAGTCTTCTGGTCCTCGACAAGGGCAGAAGTCGTGTCGTGCTGTTGGCATAAGTGATACGGTACTCATTCTATTAAGAAGTGTCAGGCCTTTGCCTAGCACAAGGCACATGAGGTTGTATCTGGCAGACCTTATTGTAACGTCCCAAATGTTGCGTCCCACCCGAGGCCAAGTTGCATAACCTTTCCACGGACCAAGGTTATGCGGGAAACTTCTAGAACATTCCAGAAGATGGCAAAACTCTCCAGAAGACGGTGGATTTCTCTGGAAGGTTCAAGATCATTCTAGATGGCCCAAGATGCTTCTGGATGGCCCGTGAAGTTTTCTTTTATGTCCCTAGAGAATAATCCTGGAATATGCCGTTCCAGTTATGCTAGGAAGAATAATCTCTGGAATATTCCTTCCAGAAGTTTCCATGTAAAGCTCTATGAACCATTATAAAAAGGGGGAGGCCTCATTTGTTCCTCACCACCTAAAAACTTGTAAGCATTCTCCAAGTCAATAAAAAAAATCTTACGAGTCCCATCTTTGCTCCACTCTTCTTATTTTCTTTAGCGATTTAGCTAAGTCGTGTTGGGAAGGCTTGCACGAGTCTTCGAGTAGGAAGATAGTGTGCCGCACGGGACGAACTGCTAGCAAAAATACTAAGTCCGTGACAAGTGGTATCAGAGCAAAGGTCCGATCGTCGTCATATCTTTATCCGAGATCGTCCACCATGAGGAGCAACCCGCATCGCCTAAGGAGAAGGTGAAGCCCTCGAGGAAGGTTAAGAGCAAGGAGCCGTCGATGGAACATGCCCTTGGCGAGTTGGCATCCCGCGTGGAGATGCTGGAGAAGGGCGTAATGGCCGTCGAGCATGAAGTGGAGCAGAACCAATCGGCCCACGATGAGTTCGCCCATGGGTTGGAGACTGACATTGCTACGGCGATGACGCAGTTTCAGGAACAACTCCGCGAGATGCAAACCGAGTTCGAGGAGGAACAAAATGCTACCAAGGCGGAGATTGCCGAACTGCGCGAGGAGTTGAAAACCAAAGCGGCGATCCTCAAGAAGGCCATTGCTGGTGGTGCGTCTCCGAGGAGGGAGGCGGCCCAAAATGTGAAGTATCCGGAACCCAAATCCTTCAACGGCGTGCGAGACGCGAAGGAGGTGGACAACTTCATCTGAAATGTCGAGCGGTACCTGAAGACGGTTCGTATCAAAGATGAGACTGACAAGGTAAACATGGCGTCCCTATTTTTCTCTGATGATGCTATGTTGTGGTGGCGACGCAGGTGCATCGAGATAGAAAAGGGACTCTGTTTGATCGAGACTTGGGAGGATCTCAAGAAGGAAATCAAGTATCAATTCTACCCGGAGAACGTGGAGTACGTCGCGAGGCGAAGCTTGCGACAACTCAAACACATCGGGTCCATCAAGGAGTATGTGGCGGAGTTCACCCGCCTGATGCTTTCCATTTCCAGTATGGGCGAAGAAGATCGCATGTTCTTCTTCCTAGACGGTCTGTGTAGTGTCCCGCTTTCGATAGGCGACGGACTTCGTAATATGCTTGAGCCGAGTCAGATCGGTCGGAAACTTAGATGGCCATCTGACTCGATCGCTGAGCTTGGTAAACGATAACACCTTGCGGCATCGATCAAATCGATTTGGACGAATGTTACGAGAATCGATCCAACTAATGAAACGACTTCTGTTGGAATAAGTCCTAGATGCAGCGACCTGCGTCCCGGCGAGTGAGCTCTATATAAGAGTCCCTTCGATGGGACCGGACTGTTGTATGGTTTTCTTGGAGCTTTTGCCGCTTGGTTTCGATGAAAGTGCTTTCGCGTCGTTTTCTGAATGCAATCTACGAATTTCGAAGCGAAGGAATAAAGAAGGAATTCTAACTAGGTGTTGGTGCCATTGCAGGAGCTCGCGTAACTAAAGCTTGAACGTTGCGAAGCGCTTCGACGGTCGGCACGATCAAAGTACTTGGTGGGTGATTCGACCCCTTCTTTTCTACTCTGTCCCGCAAACGAAATTCCATTGCCTCGAACTCATTCAATCGACGATGCCAAGTTAAATGCATGTTAATCCACTAAGGTCAAGAACTCGGAAAAAACGTATCGATTCAAAGTAATCTACTCTAAAAATATAAGTTTCGCACCAAATTTGGAAAGTTTAAGGTTCTAGTAAAAAGATAGACTATTTCACGTGCTGCAAAATAATATGAAATGTCGATTGTGGCTTATGATGCCTCGGACAATTTGGTGCCTACGGGACGCTAGATCGGGAGTACGACTTTGGGAAAAATGAATCGTTGCATGAGTTGGGAGAAATGATAATGTCGTTCAATACTGTCCGTGCTATACAAATCTGTTTGCACATATTAAACTGTTCACGCATTGGCATGGTCATGGGCAACTTGTGCACAAGTTTGATTTTTCTTGAATCGGTATCCGGGGCATCGATATCGAATCGACCTAGGGAAATAAATAATCGTGTTTCGGACTGATGCATTGCGGGACCGTCAGTCAGGCTTGCAACCTAGACTGAACGGGCCGAAATGCCGTTGAGATAGTCCCAAGTGGTGGTAACACCAATGACCGCATACAGATAGAGCATGCTCACCTATTGTCTTATGCAGGTAGTAAATATTATCTGTATTTTATGCAGGGACGAGCACGACCGTGGTAAGAATTGTGATAGATCAATATGCTTCAATGTATGCTTTACTACTTCAAAGATGGCTATCGATATGAACTGAATTCATTTAGTTCTAAATAGAAAGAAAACTCTATAACATGCCTTCCTTAACAAGCAGAGTCGGTTTAGATGAGTGGGTTCGTTTCGTCCACTTAGCAATTGTATTTTGCAAACCCCCTCCCCAACTCCTCAGGTGCTGCGGGAGCCCTAAACTGAAGCTGAAGTGAGGAGAGACGTTTTGAAGCTCTTCCTATTCCGAAGTATTTTGAAGCCAATTCAATCGAAGGCTTATGTATAAAGGGACGAATGTATGGAACGGCAAGTGTTAGTTCAGGCAGCTTGTCGAGTATATTTCTTTTGTTTCAATCAATGTAGCCGCAACGGCATCCAATGTAATTACGACTTGCACTTCGTTGCAAGCTATGAATGAAAAGCATATTTCTATCTTCCTAAACTGCGTCTTATATTCTGATGTTATTTGTGAAGCTTCAACTTGGCGTTTCAATATAATAATCAACGTAACGTTCTTGCCTTGTACGAATACAATTCCAGAATCGTACGGCATCACGCCTTAGCGAGGACGATCGATTCGACATAATAATACCGGGGACGAACGGTTTGTCGACTCAGGACGTGACAAATTGGTATCAGAGCACAGTTATGTTTTCTCCGATTTTCAAAAGATGTTTCATTGTTGGAATGTTCGTTGCGATTGCTTGATTGAATGCTTGTGGACATGCTGCGTGAAATAAAAGTTCCATACAGGTAAGCCCGTAGATATTTTGAAAAATACTAACGGGTTTACTTTGTTTTGTAGGGATGACCAAGAAAAATAAGAATAACCCCGACATAACAACCCAAACCGTGGATAGTATGTCGAGTTCAAAGAGTACTGGCCATAGCGAGACGACGATGGAGAAAATGCTACAGTTGATGGAGCTGCAGCAGCAACAGCTTCAGATGCAAATCAAAGCCCAATTTGATGGCAGCAGAAGCAGATGGACGCCCTGACTCGGATAGTGAACAATATGGCGACCAACGCCAATGCAGCGGTCGTGGCGTCCGAAGAGAAGGAATACGATAAAGAAGTCGAGGAAGAAGTTCGACAACCAGGGGTTAACTCTTCTTCTTTGCTCAAAGCAACGGAGTTTCGTACGATGAACCCGCCGCTGAGCAGAGCCTGATGTGATAGTGGGATGGCTTGCGGAGATTGAGGACTTATTTAATCTTCTCTCCATCGAAGGGTCCCAGAAGGTGACTTGTGCGGCCGTACAGCTATCTCTCAGAGCATACAACTGGTGGGCAGCGAAGAAACAGGAAATCTATGAAATCAACCCCAACACCAAGATTTTCTGGGAAATGTTCAAGACAGCCTTTCTTGAGTAGTACATTCCTCGCGCTGTCCGTCATCAAAAAAGAAGACGAGTTCATGATGTTGCGACAGGAAAATATGTCAGTCGACGATTATGACTCGAGTTTCTCGAAACTAGCGAAGTTTGTCGGCACCTTCCTGCCCAACAAGGAAACATGGTGCGAACGCTTCCAACAAGGTCTGAACGACGAACTGCGTCGAGACGTCATGAACCAAAGATGCCAGACCTACCGTAAATCCTACGATTCGGCTCTTGATAGCGAGCGGATATTTGGTCGTATGCCACAACGGACAGTGCCAGTCGTCCGCAACAACTTCAACAAGCGTCCTAATGACGCCGGGGGATCGGGAGTATCAAAACGTCCGAACACATTTGATAACAGGGGCCATGGCGGACAACACTGCAACAGATGCGGTAGGCGTGGACACCGAACAACCGATTGCGTCACGAGATCTTTCTACAAGTGTGGCAAGGTAGGCCATATAGCTATACATTGTCACGTCCCGCTCCCGTAGGAGCGATCGTCCTCGCTAAGGCGTGATGCCGCACGAGCCTAGATTGCGCTCGTGCAAGACAGTTTCATAACGGCCGATTACATCGGCGGCGACGGGGTCGTCGCACAGAAGTCCCAAGCAGATACATTGAAACATGCAGCGAAAATTAGAACAAGAACACATGAACACAAGTCATTCAAAAGAAGCTCTTTATTGATATTGAATACAAGATTACATTTGTGGGCGCAAGGCCAAATTACAAATTCTCTCATGCTCACTTTTCTCTCATTTTACAAGTCACTCTGCTCTCTCTCATCTCTCGATACAAATGCTTGAACCAGCGGAAGCTTCGGAAGGCGATGTCCATACATTATGTCCTGTATAAGTCTTCGGTTCCACGCGGCCGCACGCTTCGAATCGCCAAGGAACTCCGTGCCTCGACGCATCCAAGCGAGCTCCGCGCCACGAGCTTCTACCTGTGCCTGCACATGAACACTGTGTGGGTGTCAGTACTCAACTGTACTGGTGGAGTGAGCTCCTCGCCCACCCATACAAAACCTACACGTTCATTTACTTTGTGCAGCTTAAATCCCTTTCTATTGTCTTTCTAGTCTTGCCTTAGGATCAGTTTTAAGACTACGGACGCCTTGACATATTTGTGTATGAGGACCATCCCGTACTTGTACCACAACGTTAACTCATACTTTACCTCTAGACCCCCTTTTCGTGCCAACAACGTTAACCTATCAAGTCGTGCTTGCCTTTCGGCCAAAATCAGAGACGCAACTACGCGATGAGGCTTCATTTCCGTGTGACCGTGCCACAAATCCTTGCTGAGGCCGTGCCTCGCAATTCAGTGAGACTTAACCATTTCGCCGCCACGCGGCCCTTGCTACTTTGATCACCAACTGACCCAATCGAGACTTGTGAACTTAGTGTCGCTCAACCAACTTGCCTTACGGCGATTCCTGACTTAAAACCCGCGACGACTCAATCAAACTTGTGCAACTCTATGCCAACATCTTAAGACTCGACGCCACGACTCGTGCTGAAGCACGACGCCTACGTTGAAACCAAATCTTAGGCCCAACATTGTGTTTTTAACTTGTACACACCTTCAACTCGACTCCTTGATATAGCGCACTCAATACTCGACTAAATCCAAAGGCACACTCGCGGATTGCCGCCATCATGCCGACATCTATATGAACTTGGTCACTAGCACGACAAGCTATCTTGGACCTCCATTGGATATTAGGGTACGTTCGTAAAACGAGGCGCGATCTCGCCGAATTTCCCCTAATAGCCGTCCTACGGCGCACCCCTTGGGTCAGGTAGCACACCATCCAAGGGTCCCATAGGCCCGTGGTTCCTCCTAGGCCAGATCGGTCCCGTGGCCGCGGCAACCGTCTGAGGAACAAAATCAAATCCTTGTGCACCGGTACACAAGTTGTCCAATGACCATGCAGACTAGACCCACTTCCTCATTTCAGGACCGTTTCATTGTCTTTACTTTCATTGTTTTACTATCTTTTGAGTTCCACATTCCAGACTTCATCATTTGAGACCCCTCGACGACCCACGGTCGCGAGCATTCTTTCCATGTTACCGTATCATTTCATTCAACTCAGGAATGCCTATTCGATAGTCCTTTCTCCAAAACTCATTAAGTCGACCGTGGTTCATACCTTAACGCTAAGTCTGTACATCGTGTCTCAAACCGACTTACGTTCTACGCGACGCTATCGCCCAAGTCATATTTTATATGACGGGCCTTGGGATCGTGGGACTATTTAACTTGACAACCGCAGAATGAGCGGGACAGCACTTGGAATGACTTTGGTCGACCGGCATAACTTTGCCTAACTTACTCAAGCCTACAACTTAACCCGAGGGACGAGCAAAGGCTATGCCAAGCCTTGCGTTACGATAGCGTGCATGCTTTATCGAGCATTTACGCGACGACGCCTATGACTTAGGCAAGTTCTTAGCTTTTGTGTCGAAGACCAACTTTCCTTCTCCCAAGCCACGGGACGAAGGGCCGAGTGTCATTTTCAAAGCACGCCGTGCACCAACTCTAGGCCGACCGTGGGACGTTTTCCATGTTCTAACTCATTTCGACCCGTCGGAATTATTCCCTTAGCTATGTGGATTCGTCACTTTTATTTTCAAGCCTATTGTGCAAGTTGAAATCATGCGTTTTATTATGTGAAGGCAAAGATGAGGCAAGTTCACCGAAACTACCCCACCTGAGCGAGCGGTCGCCTTGACCGAGCGATGTCTTCGAGTAGCCATTGCAAGGCTAAGTCCGAACGCCGTCGGCGTTTCGATTCCTCCGATTGACTTTGCGGGACGGGGTACTACATCATACACCACTCAGAACAAGTCTCGTCCTCGAGACTTTCCTGAAGACAAGCCATCCTACTATTTCTATAGCCCAGACTTAATCGTTCCAGACACGGAACTATAACGGTCGTACGGGGCATGCCAGAACTTATCGTATACACTCCGCCTACGCATTTCCTCGATTTCGAGCCACGCTCGCACTATTATCGAATTTTCCTTTAGCACGATTTCAAGTTCTCGACACTCTTCCATTCTCCAAGTCTCATTTCAATTCAACGTATCACTTGGTTGGATCGTGCACGCATTCCAGGCGTCCCCAAAATACATGCATTCAACCAAACAGCATGATAGAGAATCCGTCATTCTCACTCGAGTCGCATCGTGCACATACTCGAGCGTTCCTGAAATATATGCATGTCAGCCGAGTCTCGTGAGCAGGGTTTCCTATTCTTGATTCACTCTTTCAATCCATGCCAATCTTCAAGATCAATCTTTCGATTGCTAACACTTGAAACAGAGCGTCTCGCCTAACCGCTAGGCCAATTTCTCGAGGCTAAGTCAACGTCAGGATTGGAATCATAGTTCCCCAACAATAATGCCAACACTGACCCCAATCCTAGGGTCAAACCAAAGTCGATAGTACAGGGTTTTCTACCCAAGCTCGCGTCACTCAGATTTCTAAACATCGAGCACGATCACATAATTCGCATCGAGACATTCGTTGCGCAGAATCCATTCATTTCACCAATTCTAACCAATTCATGTATTCGATCACGAGGTCGTTTAGCTCGACAGTATGTTGCGCCCCAATCTCACGCGAGTCCGATTATCTACGGTGGTTCATGAATCACCATGCAACGCTCCCGCGGAATAATCATTCTCATCGGGGCGTAACTCTTGTTTGAGTCTAGACTAATTCATTTTCGATACGCGGATTGGACCTACTTAATCCTCAAGTTTAATCGTCCAGTACACCAAGTCATTCTCAAGTCCACCTTCGCGTCAAACCACAAGTCGAGGCATCAAATTGTCGCGCCGTACAAGTTCGACCACCCCCGCTGTATGAATCACCATACCAGCGCTCACGTGGAGTGATCGCCCAAATCGGCGTGACGCATGTGCGAGGCTGGAGTAGCGCTTGCATAAGACAAGAACGTCAACGTCAACGTTGTGGTTATCGACGAAGCAAATCCAAATATTCCATTTTCATCCAAGCCAAGTTTGATAGTCCGATCATCATTCATTCAACTAGGAAATCTTCGAGCCAAGTCTATCTTTTCCTCGACACATTTCAATATCCCGAGTATAGCATCCATCGGAACAATGACATTTGCACGATCGTTATTCGCCGAGTCAGAGTACCCCCGAGTTATCGCATATCGATCTTTGATACGCCTCAATACCATCGACGATATGCATAACCTGACGATCTTCCGTTGCAACCAATTTCGAGTCGTGCGACTGATGCTATTGTTCGAACTGGACATACCACAATTCCTCGATTCTCAAGATCAAGTTCGATCGCTATTCCTCGAGCTAGTTTCAAAATCGTTGTCCAAAACTCAAGTCACATTTCATTTTACTCAATCCGAAATCGCACGTGAGATTTACTAGATTTCCTCGATCAAGACATACATCTTCATTCATCGTTCGGAGTCATTTTCTAACTTGCGTTGCTCACTCACAGTTGTCCGGACGACATCTCGTTCGGGACATTCGAAGTCACGACCAACTAAGCGTGACGCGCTCTAAGGCTTTGCGCGATCGCATCGCCTCGTCGACATGCTCGCCGTTACTCGTAATCCTCAACTTTCGCTCGAATGATTTCCAAGACAATCCATACACCACTCGGATTCGAGCTATCCGATCTAGCCTATAATCACGTTTCGCATCATTCGCTATGACCTCCTTCTGATTCGTTTGACGAATCTCCAGCGTAATCGCTCATTGGCGCACTAAGTCGTTCGCTCAAATCCAAACCAATCTTCCGTGCATGTCTAAGCGTTAGTCCGATAGTGTTCCTATCGATAAACACTCTAAGTGTATCCCCGTTCCCGACCGAGCGATACTTGATATCGCTCGCAACTCGATTGCACCAAAAGGTCGAGGTGCGTGACAAGCGGCACAACTTAGCCAAAAGGCCGTGTGCATAGCTATCCTGTTCGGATATATTTCGAGTTTGCACGCTCAATTTCTAGGGTCAACGCAGGACTAGCTAGGCACGCACGCGACTCGCTAGCTTTTTAGCACGTGTTTTTCATTCGAGACAAGTTTGACACCGTTCGGCACAAAGGCCGTCGCCTATCGATGCGTTTGGTTGAACGCTTGTACGAGCTTTTGAAAATATTAGACTTATTGTATGGACATCCCGTGGAACAATTGAGAGAGAGCGCACACTTATTTTCCAACGACGAGCTTTCAAAACTGAGAAATCGACGTGAAGTCCAAGGACGTAAAGCCGTGCTCTGATACCATTATGTCACGCCCCGCTCCCGTAGGAGCGATCGTCCTCGCTAAGGCGTGATGCCGCACGAGCCTAGATTGCGCTCGTGCAAGGCAGTTTCATAACGGCCGATTACATCGGCGGCGACGGGGTCGTCGCACAGAAGTCCCAAGCAGATACATTGAAACATGCAGCGAAAATTAGAACAAGAACACATGAACACAAGTCATTCAAAAGAAACTCTTTATTGATATTGAATACAAGATTACATTTGTAGGCGCAAGGCCAAATTACAAATTCTCTCATGCTCACTTTTCTCTCATTTTACAAGTCACTCTGCTCTCTCTCATCTCTCGATACAAATGCTTGAACCAGCGAAAGCTTCAGAAGGCGATGTCCATACATTATGTCATGTATAAGTCTTCGGTTCCACGCGGCCGCACGCTTCGAATCGCCAAGGAACTCCGTGCCTCGACGCATCCAAGCGAGCTCCGCGCCACGAGCTTCTACCTGTGCCTGCACATGAACACTGTGTGGGTGTCAGTACTCAACTGTACTGGTGGAGTGAGCTCGCCCACCCATACAAAACCTACACGTTCATTTACTTTGTGCAGCTTAAATCCCTTTCTATTGTCTTTCTAGTCTTGCCTTAGGACCAGTTTTAAGACTACGGACGCCCTGGCATATTTGTGTATGAGGACCATCCCGTGCTTGTACCACAACGTTAACTCATACTTTACCTCTAGACCCGCTTTTCGTGCCAACAACGTTAACCTATCAAGTCGTGCTTGCCTTTCGGCCAAAATCAGAGACGCAACTACGCGATGAGGCTTCATTTCCGTGTGACCGTGCCACAAACCCTTGCTGAGGCCGTGCCTCGCAATTCAGTGAGACTTAACCATTTCGCCGCCTCGCGGCCCTTGCTACTTTGATCACCAACTGACCCAATCGAGACTTTTGAACTTAGTGTCGCTCAACCAACTTGCCTTACGGCGATTCCTGACTTAAACCCGCGACGACTCAATCAAACTTGTGCAACTCTATGCCAACATCTTAAGACTCGACGCCACGACTCGTGCCGAAGCACGACGCCTACGTTGAAACCAAATCTTAGGCCCAACATTGTGTTTTTAACTTGTACACACCTTCAACTCGACTCCTTGATATAGCGCACTCAATACTCGACTAAATCCAAAGGCCCACTCGCGGATTGCCGCCATCATGCCGACATCTATATGAACTTGGTCACTAGCACGACAAGCTATCTTGGACCTCCATTGGATATTAGGGTACGTTCGTAAAACGAGGCGCGATCTCGCCAAATTCCCCCTAATAGCCGTCCTACGGCGCACCCCTTGGGTCAGGTCGCACACCATCCAAGGGTCCCGTAGGCCCGTGGTTCCTCCTAGGCCAGATCGGTCCCGTGGCCGCGGCAACCGTCTGAGGAACAAAATCAAATCCTTGTGCACCGGTACACAAGTTGTCCAATGACCATGCAGACTAGACCCACTTCCTCATTTCAGGACCGTTTCATTGTCTTTACTTTCATTGTTTTACTATCTTTTGAGTTTCACATTCCAGACTTCATCATTTGAGACCCCTCGACGACCCACGGTCGCGAGCATTCTTTCCATGTTACCGTATCATTTCATTCAACTCAGGAATGCCTATTCGATAGTCCTTTCTCCAAAACTCATTAAGTCGACCGTGGTTCATACCTTAACGCTAAGTCCGTACATCGTGTCTCAAACCGACTTACGTTCTACGCGACGCTATCGCCCAAGTCATATTTTATATGACGGGCATTGGGATCGTTGGACTATTTAACTTGACAACCGCAGAATGAGCGGGACAGCACTTGGAATGACTTTGGTCGACCGGCATAACTTTGCCTAACTTACTCAAGCCTACAACTTAACCCGAGGGACGAGCAAAGGCTATGCCAAGCCTTGCGTTACGATAGCGTGCATGCTTTATCGAGCATTTACGCGACGACGCCTATGACTTAGGCAAGTTCTTAGCTTTTGTGTCGAAGACCAACTTTCCTTCTCCCAAGCCACGGGACGAAGGGCCGAGTGTCATTTTCAAAGCACGTCGTGCACCAACTCTAGGCCGACCGTGGGACGTTTTCCATGTTCTAACTCATTTCAACCCGTCGGGATTATTCCCTTAGCTATGTGGATTCGTCACTTTTATTTTCAAGCCTATTGTGCAAGTTGAAATCATGTGTTTTATTATGTGAAGGCAAAGATGAGGCAAGTTCACCGAAACTACCCCACCTGAGCGAGCGGTCGCCTTGACCGAGCGATGTCTTCGAGTAGCCGTTGCAAGGCTAAGTCCGAACGCCGTCGGCGTTTCGATTCCTCCGATTGACTTTACGGGATGGGGTACTACACACATTGTCCGAGAAATGCTCCAAATCAACACAACCCACCAAGGAACGTTTCGAATCAATATAAAGCGCCTACACTACAAGGCGCAATTGCGGTGCTCGTTAACCCACAGAATCAACGCCATGGAGCTCAAGGCCGAGTTTATGCATTAACTCGGGACGAGGCGTTCGCATCCGATACTGTTGTAACAGGTATATTACTCTATAAAAATATACATGTTCGGGTTCTATTCGATTCGGGTGCAACGCATAGTTTTATATCTGCTGATTATGCGAAAGAAAATAAAATAACCATGCAATCACTAGATATGAACATTAGCGTTAGCACTCCATCGGGAGTCGATATGCCTGCGAACTTTATTTGTAGGAATGGCCACATTTGCATCGGAGGAAGAAATCTATCCTTGGAAGCCATCGTACTAGACATAAAAGAGTACGATATAATCCTGGACATGGATTGGTTGGACGCTTGTCATGCAACAATCGAGTGCGCGGAGAAGAGAGTGGTGTTTCGTCTTCCTGGCGAGACAGAGTTCTCATATTCGTGCAGTACGGTCTCGAAGACGGCAATGATGGTATCGGCAATCTCGACGAGGCGTATATTGCGTTCCGGCTGTGCGGAATACTTAGCATCAGTTCGAGATACGAGGAAGGATAGTGCAGACACAATGCAGACTGATATTGTGGCAGATTTTTCCAACGTTTTCCTTGACGAGATGCCCGGGATGCCGCCGGATCGAAAAATAGAATTCAGCATCGACACCTTCCCAAATACACGGCCGATATCAAAAGCGCCTTACCGAATGGCTCCAGCAGAACTTAAGGAACTGAAGGTGTAATTACAAGAGTTGCTAGACCGCGGATTTATTCGCCCTAGCGTCTCTCCGTGGGGAGCTCCCGTACTGTTTGTGAAAAAAAATGACGGATCGATGCGACTATGCATCGACTATCGTGAACTCAACAAAGCGACTGTGCGGAACAAGTATCCCTTGCCACGAATCGATGACTTGTTTGACCAACTGCAAGGCGCGTCAATATTTTCAAAAATCGATCTTCGTTCAGGCTATCATCAGTCGAAGATCAAGTCCGATGACGTATCAAAGTCTGCCTTCCGCACTCGATATGGTCATTATGAATTCATAGTCATGTCGTTCGGTTTGACGAATGCTCCAGCCGCTTTCATGGATCTGATGAACCGAGTCTTCCGACTCCAAATCGATAAATTTGTAGTCGTGTTCATCGACGATATCCTTATCTACTCAAAGAATCGAGAAGAGCATGCAGAACACTTGAAGACGGTATTGCAGACTCTACGTGAAAACAAATTATATGCCAAGCGGAGTAAATGCGAGTTATGGATGAGTAGTGTGACATTCTTCGGACATGTAATCTCTGTCGAAGGCGTCGCGGTGGACCCAAAGAAGATTGAAACAGTGGTAGATTGGAAACGACCTACCTCGGCTAGCGACATTCGGAGTTTCCTGGGCTTAGCAGGCTACTACCGAAGATTTGTGCGGAGCTTTTCAAAACAAGCGTCGCCTCTGACTCGCCTCACCCAGAAGGGAGTAGTATTTGAATGGAGTGACGACTGTGAATCCAGCTTTCAAGAGTTGAAGCAACGGCTCGTCTCATCTCCAATCCTTGCACTTCCAGACGGTCCAGAAGGCTTTCAGATCTTCAGCGACGCAACGGGAACTGGCCTCGGGTGCATAGTCATGCAGAGAGATAAAGTCATCTCCTACGTTTCACGGCAGTTGAAGCAGCACAAGAAAAACTATCCAACGCATGACCTAGAATTGGCGGCGATGTGTTTGCATTAAAACTCTGGCGGCACTACCTCTATGGTGTGGCTTGCAGAATCTACACAGATCATAAAAGCCTGAAATACTTGTTTACGCAACGAGAACTCAACTTACGGCAGCGACGTTGCTCGAACTCATAAAAGATTACGAGCTAACGATCGAGTATACGCCGGACAAGAAAAACGTTGTAGCCGACGCGCTGAGCAGAATGTTTATGGGATCACTGGCCATAAATAATGAGATACGGCGAGACCTTGAAGCGATGGGTATCGAACTCGGAATTGAGTATCGACACCTGCACCTAGCTCAGTTGAAGTTAGGGTCGAGCCTGCTTAGCAAAATAAAGACCGCACAGAAAGACGATTCATTCCTGAAGAAGATGCGCGAGCTGATTTCAACAGGAAGGGCGACTGACTTTGCAGAAGACGGAGACGGGACGATGCGACTAAAAGGAAGGCTCTGCATTCCTGAAACTGCCGAACTCAGAAAAAAAATTCTGATGGAGGCACATTATGCGAAGTACTCGTTACATCCTGGACGCACCAAGATGTACAAGGACTTGCGCACAAACTTTTGGTGGCACGACATGAAGAAAGACGTGGCTACTTTCGTGTCGCAGTGCATGGCGTGTCAGCAAGTGAAGGCAGAACACCAAAGGCCAGGCGGAGAGCTGCAGAACCTCGTCATTTCCGAGTGGAAGTGGGACAACATCTCGATGGATTTCATTGTGGAATTTTCGAAGACGCCGCGGAGGAATGATGCGATTTGAGTCATTGTTGATAGATTGACCAAGTTGGCTCACTTCATCGCAATTAAAGTAGGATGGAGCATCGATCGGTTAGCGCAAATCTATATCGATGAGATTGTTTGACTGCACGGGGTACCGGCCTCAATAATTTCGGACAGAGACGGACGATTCCTATCGAGTTTTTGGACGAGCCTGCAAGCGGCGATGGGACCAAACTAAATTTTAGTTCTGCGTACCACCCCCAGACAGACGGTCAAACGGAGAGGGTAAATCAAATCTTGGAGGATATGTTGCGTCTGTGTGCGATCGATTTAAAGACTAGTTGGGATACGCATTTGTCGCTTGCGGAGTTTGCGTATAACAACAGTTATCAGTCGAGCATTCAGATGACTCCATATGAAGCGCTCTACGGGAGGAAGTGTCGTTCTCCAATATGCTGGGACGAAGTCGGAGAGCGACGAGTGCTTGGATCGGAACTGGTGCAGCAGGCCGTCGAAAAGGTCAGCTTGATCCGAGATAGACTCTGTATCGCGCAAAGTCGACAAAAGAGCTATGCAGATCTTCGTCGACAACCGCTAGAATTTTTGGTCGAGGACCATGTGTTTTTGAAAGTAACGCCCATGTGTGGCGTGATGCGGTTCGGCATTAAAGGCAAATTAAGCCCGAGATTTGTAGGCCCCTTCGAGATCATCGAACGAGTTGCAACGGTTGCTTATCGGATCGCACTACCTCTTGTCTTGGCTGATGTGCACGATGTTTTCCATGTTTCACAACTTCGAAAATACGTGCACGGTCCAAGTCACGTGGTTAGCTTCGATCATTTGGAGCTATGTACTGACTTGTCTTACTCGGAGGAGCATATTCAAATTTTGGACCGTAAGGAGAAGGTATTACGAAATCGCTCGATGTCCATGGTCCGCGTGCTTTGGTGGAACCATTCAGTTGAAGAGTCAACGTGGGAAATGGAGACGGAGATTAAGGAGAAATACCCTTCGTTGTTTGCCTAATTTAAGGTCAGACCCTTGTTCTTAAGTTTCGGGACGAAACTTTTTTTTAGTGGTATATTATGTAGTGCCCCGCTTTTGATAGGCGACGGACTTCGTAACATGCTTGCGCCGAGTCAGATCAGTCGGGAACTTAGATGGCCATCTGACTCGATCGCAGAGCTTGGTAAACGATAACACCTTGCGGCATCGATCAAATCGATTTGGACGAATGTTACGAGAATCGATCCAACTAATGGAACGACTTCTGTTGGAATAAGTCCTAGATGCAGCGGCATGCGTCTCGGCGAGTGAGCTCTATAAAAGAGTCCCTTCGACGGGACCGAACTGCTGTATGGTTTTCATGGAGCTTTTGCCGCTTGGTTTTGATGAAAGTGCTTTCGCGTCGTTTTCTGAATACAATCTGCGAATTTCGAAGCGAAGGAATAAAGAAGGAATTCTAACCAAGTGTTGGTGTCATTGCAGGAGCTCGCGTAACTAAAGCTTGAACGTTGCGAAGCGCTTTAACAGTCGGCACGATCAAAGTACTTGGTGGGTGATTCGGCCTTCTTTTCTACTCTGTCCCGCAAACAAAATTTCTTTGCCTCGAACTCATTCAAATCGACGATGCCAAATTAAATGCATGCCAATCCACTAAGGTCAAGAACTCGGAAAAAACGTATTTATTCAGAGTAATCTACTCTAAAAATATAAGTTTCGCACCAAAATCAGAAAGTTTAAGGTTCTAGTAAAAAGATAGACTATTTCACGTGCTACAAAATAATATGAAATGTCGATTGTGGCTTATGATGCCTCGGGCAATTTGGTGCCTACGGGACGCTAGATATGGAGTACGGCTTTGGGGAAAATGAATCGTTGTATGAGTTAGGAGAAATGATAATGTCGTTCAATACTGTCCGCGCTATACAAATCTGTTTGCACATATTAAACTGTTCACGCATTGGCATGGTCATGGACAGCTTGTGCACAAGTTTGATTTTCCATGAATCGGTATCCGGGGCATCGGTATCGAATCGACCTAGGGGGAATGAATAATCGTGCTTCGGCACTGATGCATTGCGGGACCGTCAGTCAGACCTGCAACCTAGACTGAACGGACCGAAATGACGTTAAGATAGTCCCAAGTGGTGGTAACACCAATGACCGTATATAGATAGAGTATGCTCACCTATTGTCTTATGCAGGTAGTAAATATTATCTGTATTTTATGCAGGGACGAGCACGACCGTGGTAAGAATTGTAATAGATCAATATGCTTCAATATATGCTTTACTACTTCAAAGATGGCTATCGATATGAACTAAATTCATTTAGTTCTAAATAGAAAGAAAACTCTATAACATGCCTTCCTTAACAAGCAGAGTCGGTTTAGACGAGTGGATTCGTTTCGTCCACTTAGCAATTGTGTTTTGCTAACCCCCTCCCCAAATCCCCAGGTGCTGCGGGAGCCCTAAACTGAAGCTGAAGTGCGGAGTGGCATTTTGAAGCTCTTCCTATTCCAAAGTATTTTGAAGCCAATTCAATCGAAGGCTTATGTAGAAAGGGGCGAATGTATGGAACGGCAAGTGTTAGTTCAGGCAGCTTGTCGAGTATATTTTTTTTGTTTCAATCAATATAGCCGCAACGGCATCCAATGTAATTACGACTTGCACTTCGTTGCAAGCTATGAATGAAAAGCATATTTCTATCTTCCTAAACTGCGTCTTATATTCTTATGTGATTTGTGAAGCTTCAACTTGGTGTTTCAATATAATAATCAACGTAACGTTCTTGTCTTGTACGAGTGCAATTCCAGACTCGTACGACATCACGCCTTAGCGAGGACGATCGATTCGGCATAATAACATCGGGGACAAACGGTTTGTCGACTCGGGGCGTGACAGTCTGCAACCGTGGGTGGCGCAAGAGTTGTAGAGGTAACGCGTGACAGATCTAAACACGGCCGTTGCAGCGGCCGAGAAGATGATGGAGTATCGACGGAGCGATATTTCCAAGCCCAAGGCAAACAAAGACCACCACCAAGTTCAACAGTGGGGGAGACAAAAAGAACAATGGAAAGGGAGCCCCGTCGAAGGACAAGCATCCTGCGAAGTGTAACCCCACTTTTCCATTTTTATGGAATTTTTAAAAAAAGTTTTTCCTAATTTAAGTTTGATTAAAAAAATTTGTTTAAATAATTTTCTAATTATTTTACTTGGAGGGAAAGATTTGAAATCGTGGCATGGTTGTAATTTTTAAGTTAGTTGTAACTAACTAACGTAGCCCCCACTTTTTTAACAAACCTCTAACAAACTTAACAAACTCTTTAAAACAGAAGTTTTGGAACTTTTTGTAAATAGCAGTTAGTGGAGGACTTAATTGTTAATAACCAATTTTTCCTTCCTTTTAAAAAAAAACTGATGTGGATAGAGTGTGTGGACTCTTCTGATCAACTCTACACTCTATCGATTCTTCCCCAAATTTTTCAGAGCTCTCGAGCCCTAACCCTAAATTCTTCTCCGGCGATGGCTTTGCGGCGACCGGCTCGAGCGCCGGAAGCTAGACTTCATCCATATCTCAGCGACGGCGATGCGGAGGCTTCCGAGCGGTGCACCACCCTCCTTCGGCGAACGGCGACGGCGAAGCTCAAGGCAGTGATGGAGATGACGATTATGGCGGTATCTCACTGACATAGACGGACTCTTCTTCCCGTGGTGGAGCACGGTTCATTTTCTCCTCAGTGGCGACGACACATCGAGTCGCGGTAACTCTTTCCGTTGGCAGAGCGGCTCTTCCCAGTCTGCAGAGTGTGGACGAACCTCCGGCGGTGGACCCTTACTCTTTCGTCGATCTCTCCGAGCTTGTCTCACTATCTCTACCGTTGTCGATCAAGGTGAGTTGTCATGATCTCTTTAAAATTTTGTTTTCGTCTCTCGTTTTCGATCACTTCTTGATCTGCATTGATGGACTCAGATTCTGATCGAGATCCAGATCGAGTTTTCCGTTCGCAATCAATTGATTTCTTATTTCTGCTGACAACATCCAACACTGGTGAGTTGTGACTTTAGTTGTTTGATCTGGATTGGTTCGAAATTCCTTAATGACCGGTTGCATTCGTTTCCTGGTGGAAATTCGAACAGGAAGTTTGATGATCGATTGATCAAGTCGAAATTCGGAAGAACAAATTTGAATCGTGGTGAGTTTTGATTCCAACTCTTTGAAACTCTGTTTTTGATCCTTGTGCTTTGAACCTGTTCGCTGTTATGTCCCAACAGAAGCTCGAGACGCATCCAGGAACGAAGGGCCGCACTCAATTTGATTGGAGCCGCATTTTCGTCCCAGTTTGAATCCTTCTTCTTCTCAGGTATTTCTCTCCCTAATCTTAATATCGTATAATTCATATTGGTGTCTAGGTTTAATGGGAGGGGTTGGACAGGTTTACAGTTGGGATCGGGAAGCTATCCGTTCGTGTCTGGCTTGTCTTTGACCTGAGGTCGTTGTTGTCCAGTGTGTTGCGTTGGTATGGATTCGTGTCCAGCGGTTCTCGTGTCCAATGCAGTGGGGGTTCAATGATGGGGTCGAGAACTTGGTGTGGACTGGAGTCTAGGAGCAGGGATAGCAGTTATGCAGAACAACTCGTATGTGTGAAAATCGTTTTGAGAGTTATCAATTTAATTCTGTATTTCTTGTGTATATAACTTCTGGTGGAATTTTGTGGATTTGATTGTATTGTGTTCTACTGTTCTTTTGATCCTGTGTTCTTGGTAACCGTTGGGAGTTCAGTTCAAGTATGTGTTTAGCTCGATTTTGGTGTGTGTTTGGTTCTGCAGTTTGAGTATTGAGAAGGACAACTTTCTGTGTTTAAATTCATTCTTATTCTTGGTTTCCTGAGCTTCTGAGTCCTTGTTGAGTCTTCGATACTAGAAGCAGTAGCAGTGAAACTTCTTTTACAGCTGGAAAGAAGAAGTATGGTGGGTATGTGTTGCTAGGAAGCCTACTGTTGGACTTAGTTGATGTTTGGAACATTGGTCTATTTTGAACTGCCGAGTATTTGCTAAAGTTGCTGTAGGAGTTGGGTCCAATAGGTTATCTGGAAAGTAGAAATGGGCCAGGCTGGATTGGCCATTTTAACCAATTGATTTCATGATTGGTTGACTCTAGAATATAGGTTGGTTGTTGGTACTGTACAATTAATAGTATGACTACCCATAGTAAACTGTAGCATAATAATTCAAAGGGTTCCTTCTTAAAAATAAATGTTTAAATAGTAGTTATTTGGTTAGTAACTGATATAATTGTATAATCAAATAAATAAGAATATACTCAATCCATTAGTCAATATTTAATGGTACTTAAATGATAGTTGCTCACCTAGATTTTTAAAACCAATTGATTCAGGTGGACTTACAGATTTACTCCATTTGCCCGATCACCCTGAGCAAGGCAAGTACATTCTATGGTCTTGTGCATTTACATATCTTGTACTTCTCTTGATGACACAATGTGACACGATATCTTGTACTCTTGTACTTTCATGTTCTTGTACTTACTTGTAGTCGGGGAGGGAAAATACACTAGATATGTGACCAAACCCATGTTCTGATATTCATGTAGATAGCTTAGGCCTCGCACTGTGCACGCAGGTCCTAAGCCGTACCGATATTCATGTACTCCTGTACTTATTCCTGTACTCACCCCAGCCGGTCACATAGGCTAGTTGTATTTCAAATATTGTGCACATGTCATGTCTTGTACTTCAGGTTCATGGTTTACATTCTTGTACTTTATTTCCTGTACTGTACATTCATGTACTTTCATATTCTTTTCTGTGCTTTACATGTTCTCTTGTACTTTTCATATCATGATGTTATTGTTCATTACCTAGAACTATACTTTGCTCCGCTCTTAACTGGATATGTTGCAGGTGTACTTGCAGGATATTGTTCTACCTTATGGGCCAGAGCCCGGGATCTTAGCTGAGCATGATGGAGATATGACTTAGCTAGAGGCTTCAGGTTTAGACTGTTTAACTTAACTCCTAGATATTGTCTTTTTAGAATTCATAGCGTATTTCATTCCTGTTGACTCTGGTACCTTTACGTTATATGGACTTGTGGATTATGGTGATCTTCCTGGGATCGTTTATAGATGCTGTGATTTGTACTTATTCATATTGACTTGTTAGTTTCCCTAGCTTGGTACAGCTTACTACGTTGAGTCTTCCAACGTAGGCTAGGCGTGTCCGACTCGTGTCCGATTATTCGGGAGCGGGTCGTGACACGAAGCCTCCGACGGAGCGAAAGATCGAATGCTTCATGTGCGGTGGAAATCACTTCGCACGCGACTGCACCAACAAAGGCAAGAGGGTGAACGCGGTCCAAGGCGAGGAGGTCGAGGACGAGGAGCCTAAGATGGGGGCTCACATGGGTGCCCTGCGCCTATTGAACGCTTTGAAGAGCAAGGCGGTCGTGACCAAAGCCTAGAATCGAGAACTGATGTACGTGGACGTGAAAATCAATGGCCACAACACGAGGGCGATGGTCGACACAGGGGCAACCCACAACTTCATCTCGGACGCGGAGGTCCAGCGTGTAGTGCCCCGCTTCGATAGGCGACGGACTTCATAATATGCTTGCGCCGAGTCGGATCGGTCGAGAACTTAGATGGCCATCTGATTCGATCGCTGAGCTTGGTAAACGATAACACCTTGCGGCATCGATCAAATCGATTTGGACGGATGTTACGAGAATCGATCCAACTAATGGAACGACTTCTGTTGGAATAAGTCCTAGATGCAGCGGGCTGCGTCTCGGCGAGTGAGCTCTATATAAGAGTCCCTTCGACGGGACCGGACCGTTGTATGGTTTTCTTGGAGCTTTTGCCGCTTGGTTTTGATGAAGTGCTTTCGCGTCATTTTCTGAATGCAATTTATGAATTTCGAAGCGAAGGAATAAAGAAGGAATCCTAACAAAGTGTTGGTGCCATTGCAGGAGCTCGCGTAACTAAAGCCTGAACGTTGCGAAGCGCTTCGACGGTCGGCACAATTAAAGAACTTTGTGGGTGATTCGGCCCCTTCTTTTCTACTCTGTCCCGCAAACGAATTTCCTTTGCCTCGAATTCATTCAAATCGACGATGCCAAGTTAAATGCACGCCAATCCACTAACGTCAAGAACTCGGAAAAAACGTATCGATTTAGAGTAATTTACTCTGAAAATATAGGTTTCGCACATATACGAGAAAGTTTAAAGTTCTAGTAAAAAGATAGACTATTTCATGTGCTGCAAAATAATATGAAACGTCGAACATGGGTTATGATCCCTCGGACAATTTGGTGCCTACAGGACACTAAATCGGGAGCACGGCTTTGGGAAAAATAAATCGTTGCATGAGTTGGAAGAAATGATAATGTCACTCAATACTGTCCGTGCTATACAAATATGTCCGCACATATTAAACAGTTCACGCATTGGCATGGTCATGGACAGCTTGTGCACAAGTTGAACTTTCCTCAATACGGTATCCGGGGCATCGGAACCGAGTCGACCTAGGAGGAATAATCAAATTCGTGCTTCGGCGCGAGGCATTGCGGAACCTGCAGCAGGGCTTGCAACCCAAGCTGATAGACACGTCGTAATGCCATATAAAAGTCCCTCGTGATGCATAGCATCAATGACCGCACATATAAGATAGTAGCATGCTTACCTATTGTCTTATGCAGGTAGTTTATATTATCTCTGTTTTTATGCAGGGACGAGCACGGTCGTGGTAAGAAATGTAATAAATTGCTATGTTCTTACTGTATGCTTTATTACTTCAAAGATGGCTATCGATATGAACTGAACTCATTTAGTTCTAAATAGAAAGACAACTCTAAAGCATGCCTACCTTAACAATCAGAGTCGGTTTAGACGAGTGGGTTCGTCTCGTCCACTTAGCAAGTGTGCTAATCCCCTCCCCCAATTCTCCAGGTGCGGCGGGAGCTCTAAACTGAAGCTGAAGTGCGGAGAGGCGTTATGAAGCTCTTCCTATGTTGAAGTATTTTGAAGCCAATTCAATCGAAGGCTTATGTATAAAGGGGCGAATGTATGGAACGGCAAGTGTTAGTTCAGGCAGCTTGTCGAGTATGTTTCTTTTTGTTTTCAATCAATGTAGCCGCAACGGCATCTAATGTAATTACGACTTGCACTTCGTTGCAAGCTATGAATGAAAAGCATATTTCTATCTTCTTATATTGCGTCTTAATTTGATGTGATTTGTGAAGTTTCAACTTGGCGTTTCAATATAAAAATCAACGTAACGTTCTTGCCTTGTACGAGTGCAATTCCAACCTCGTACGGCATCACGCATTAGCGAGGATGATCGATTCGACAAAATAACACCGGGGACGAACGGTTTGTCGACTCGGGGCGTGACACAGCGCTTGGGTCTGGTGCTTGAAAAGGACTCAAGCAAGATGAAGGCAGTCAACTCGGAGGCGCGCCCGGTGCAGGGGTGGCCAAAGGCGTGAAGATCCAATCGGGAGACTGGACGGGTGTCACCAGTCTCACGGTCGTACCACTGGATGACTTCAACATGATCCTTGGGATGGACTTCCTTACTTCGGCAATGGCGGTCCCAATGCCGCATTTGGGAGTCGTCGGGATCATGGAGGAGAGCTCCCCGTGCATGGTGACAGTTGCACGAGGCAAGCTTGCAAAGGGGAAGGCTCTTTCCGCCTTACAACTCAAGAAGGGGATACGACACAGAGAGATGACCTACCTTGCGGTGCTCAAGACGGAGGAGGCGCCCGCTCAGGGAGATCTTTCGCCTGAGATCGATGACGTCCTTGTGGAGTTCACTTGTCACGGACTTAGTGTTTTTGCTAGCACTTCGTCCCGTGCGGCGCATTATCTTCCACCTCGAAGACTCGTGCAAGCCTTCCCAACACGACTTAGCTAAATCGCTAAGGAAAATAAGGAGAGTGGAGCAAAGATGGGACTCATAAGAATTTCTTTATTGACTTGGAGAATGCTTACAAGTTTTTAGGTAGTGAGGAACAAATGAGGCCTCCCCCCTTTATAATGGCTCATAGAGCTTTACATGGAAACTTCTGGAAGAAATATTCCAGAGATTATTCTTCCTACCATAACTGTAACGACATATTCCAGGATTATTCTCTAGGGACATAAAAGAAAATTTCACGGGCCTTCCAGAAGCATCTTGGGCCATCTAGAATGATCTTGGGCCTTCCAGAGAAATCCACCGTCTTCTGGAGAGTTCCGCCATCTTCTAGAATGTTCTAGAAGCTTTCCGTATAACCTTGGTCTATGGAAAGGTTATGCAACTTGGCCTCAGACGGGGCGCAACATTTGGGACGTTACATTCTCCCCCACCTAAGGCGTTGACGCCCTCGTCAACCATGATCGCTGAGAAACGCCTGGATCTCGGCTTCGAACTGATGCAGCGTATCAGCACGTTCCCAGCTAGACTCGCCGTGCGGCATTCCCTTCCATTGGATGAGGTACTCCACATACGGGGACATGCCTCGCCGACGAATGGTCCTCTTGTCCAACACGACTTCCACCTCCTTCTCGAAGGACGTAGTCATGGTCGTCGTCGCACGCTTCAGAACTCCTCGATGGGGATCCTCCAAGTCTTTATGATAAGGCTTCAGGCAACTCGCATGGAAGACTGGATGAATCTTCAGCTTGGCGAGGAGCTCGAGCTTGTAGGCCACCCTGCCTACCTTCTTGAGCACGGGAAAGGGGCCTTCGTACTTCCGATTCAGTCCTTTGTATACTTTTCGGAACACCTTGAACTGTTGCCGTTGTAGCTTCACCATCACCATGCCCCCTCCATGTACTCAACCGGCCTCCGCCTCGCGTCGACCCATTTCTTCATCTTCCTCGCGGCCTTCTCCAGAAATGTCTTGATAATGTCCGCATTTGCCTTGAAGTCTGAAGTGAAGTGGTTGGCCGTGGGACTTCTACTCAAGGACCCCGCACTCAGCGTGTGCGGAGCAAGTGGCTGTCGACCCATCACCAACTTGAATAGGCTGCTGTACGACGACCCGCTCCGTTGAAGATTGTAGCAGAACTGAGCGACGTCGAGGTGATGCACCCAATCCCTCTGGTTGGTACTCACAAAGTGCCGCAAGTACTCATCGAGTAGCGAATTGACCCACTCGGTCTGTCCGTCCGTCTGCGGGTGGAAGCTGGTCGAGAAGTGCAAGTCCGTCCCGAGGATTTTGAACACTTCCGTCCAGAACTTTCCCGTGAAGCGGGGATCCCGATCGCTGACTATATTCACCAGGACGTCCCAAAACTTCACCACGTGGCTGATGAACAGTCGTGCGGCATCCTCTGATGTGCAGTCCGTTAAAGCAGCAATGAAGGTCGCGTACTTGGAGAATCGGTCCACCACTACGAGAATGGACCCAAACGCCTCCACTTTCGATAGGGCGGAGATGAAGTCCATCGATATGCTCTCCCATGGCCGGTTGGGTACGAAAAGATGCTCCAGCAGGCCTTCGGACTTCTGATGGTCCACCTTGTCTTGTTGGCACACAAGACAGATGCGCACAGTCCTCCACATCGTCGCGCATGCGAGGCCAGTAGTAAGCGGCCTCCAGCAGCGCCAAGGTCCGCTTCTGCCCCGGGTGTCCAGCCCACTTCGTATCATGGCACTCCTTGAGCAGCTGTCTCCGCAAGCCACTCCACTTGGACACGACCACCCTGTCGCCCTTGGTATAGAGAAGCCCGTCTTGCAGCCAGAACCTTCTCGTTTTGCCCTCCTTGACAAGCTTCACTATAGCCTGTGTCAGCAGGACATCCATAATACCCACTCGAACACGATCCAGAATGTCCCCCTTGAGCAAGCAAACTGATACGAGCTCGGCCTTCCTGCTGAGCGCATCAGCTACTTGATTTTTCTTGCCGAGTTTGTACCGCAACTCCATGTCGAACTCGGCTAGAAAATCTTGCCATCTTGCCTGCTTCGGAGGCAGCTTCTTCTGGAACTGGAAGTAGCTCGTGGCAACATTGTCCGTCATGACCACGAACTTGGTACCGAGAATGTAGTGCCGCCATGTCCTCAAGCTATGCACGACCGCGATCATCTCCTTCTCTTGCACCTTGTAGCGCCGCTCGGTATCATTCAACTTGCGACTCTCGAATGCGATGGGGTGCCCTTCCTGCACCAACACCCAACCGATGGCGAAGTCGGACGCGTCCGTATGCACTTCAAACGCCTTGGAGTAGCCCGGTAAAGATAGGACCGGCTCCTCCGTCACGTCCGCTTCAGTGCCTCGAATGCCTCCTCGCATCGGGGCGTCCAGCTCCACGCCCGATCCTTCCGCAGCAGATCGGACAGAGCCGCTGCGATGGCAGAATATCCTCGAATGAACCACCGGTAGGCCAAGGAACGATCGCAGCTCCGTCGGCCTGGTGGAAGCCTCCCACTCCCGTATGGACTGGACCTTCACGTCGTCCATCCATATCTTGCCATGTCCGATCCAGTGCCCCAAGAACGACACCTCTTCTTGTGCAAACGAGCAGTTCTTCCGCTTGATGAAGAGTTCGTTCTCCCTCAGCACTTGGAAGACGGTCTTCAAATGCTCAATTTGCTCCTCCATCGTGTTTGAGTACACGACGATATCATCGAGATAGACCACGACGAACCAATTCAGGTAGGGATGAAAGAGCTTGTTCATCAAAGTACAAAAAGTTGCATGAGCATTTGTTAGACCAAAAGGCATAACTATAAACTCATATGCGTCATACCTCGTGACGCATGCCGTCTTAGCCTCGTCGTCCTCCGCAATTCGGACTTAATAATACCCCGAGTGAAGATCAAGTTTGGAGAAGTATCTTGCGCCTCCCAATTGGTCGAACAAGTCCATCACCAACGGGATTGGCTATTTGTTCTTGACGGTCACGTTGTGTAGTGCATGATAGTCGATGCACAAACGAAGGCTTCCATCATTCTTCTTCTAGAACATTACCGGTGTGCCGTACGGGGCCTTCGACGGTCTGATGAATCCCGCATCCAGCAGCTCCTTGAGTTGCCTCTTCAACTCGTCTAGCTCGGGCGGGGCCATGCGATATGAAGCCATAGCGGGCGGCTTCGTGCCCGGCTCCAACTCCATGGTGTGGTCTACCTCCCTCCGCGGAGGTAGCCTCTTTGGCAACTCCTTCGGCATGACGTCCCCGAACTCCACAAGGACGTTATCGATCTCGGGCGAAAGATCTCCCTGTGCGGGTGCCTCCTCCGTTTTGAGCACCGCAAGGTAGGTCATCTCTCTGTGTCGCATCCCCTTCTTGAGTTGTAAGGCGGAAAGAACCTTCCCCTTTGCAAGCTCGCCTCGTGCAACTGTCACCATGCATGGGGAGCTCTCCTCCATGATCCCGACGACTCCCAAATGCGGCATTGGGACTGCCATTGCCGAAGTAAGAAAGTTCATCCCAAGGATCATATTGAAGTCATCCAGTGGCGCGGCCGTGAGACTGGTGATACCCGTCCAGTCTCCCAATTGGATCTTCACGCCTTTGGCCACCCCCTGCACAGGGCGCGCCTCCGAGTTGATTGCCTTCATCTTGCTTGAGTCTTTTTCAAGCACCAGACCCAAGCGCTGGACCTCCGCGTCCGAGATGAAGTTGTGGGTTGCCCCTGTGTCGACCATCGCCCTCATGTTGTAGCCATTGATTTTCACGTCCACGTACATCAGTTCTCGATTCGGGGCTTTGGTCACGACCGCCTTGCTCTTCAAAGCGTTCAATAGGCGCAGGACACCCATCTTTGCTCCACTCCTCTTATTTTCCTTAGCGATTTAGCTAAGTCGTGTTGGGAAGGCTTGCACGAGTCTTCGAGGAGGAAGATAGTGCGCCGTCGCGCCACTGGATGACTTCAACATGATCCTTGGGATGGACTTTCTTACTTCGGCAAAGGCGGTCCCAATGCCGCATCTGGGAGTCGTCGGGATCATGGAGGAGAGCTCCTCGTGCATGGTGACAGTTGCACGAGGCGAGCTTGCAAAGAGGAAGGCTCTTTCCGCCTTACAACTCAAGAAGGGGATGCGACACGGAGAGATGACCTACCTTGCGGTGCTCAAGACGGAGGAGACGCCCGCGCAGGGAGATCTTTCGCCTGAGATCGATGACGTCCTTGTAGAGTTTAGGGACGTCATGCCGAAGGAGTTGCCAAAGAGGCTACCTCCGCGGAGGGAGGTAGACTACACCATCGAGTTAGAGCCGGCCACGAAGCCGTCCGCCATGGCTCCATATCGCATGGCCCCGCCCGAGCTAGACGAGTTGAAGAGAACTCAAGGAGCTGCTGGATGCGGGATTCATCAGACCGTCGAAGGCCCGTAAGGCGCACCGGTGTTGTTCCAGAAGAAGAAGGATGGAAGCCTTCATTTGTGCATCGACTATCGTGCACTACACAAGGTGACCGTCAAGAACAAATATCCCATCCCGTTGGTGGCGGACTTGTTCGACCAATTGGGAGGCGCAAGATACTTCTCCAAACTTGATCTGCGCTCGGGGTATTATCAAGTCCGAATTGCGGAGGGCGACGAGGCTAAGACGGCATGCGTCACGAGGTATGACGCATATGAGTTTATGGTTATGCCTTTTGGTCTAACAAATGCTCCTGCAACTTTTTGTACTTTGATGAACAAGCTCTTTCATCCCTACCTGAATCGGTTCGTCGTGGTCTATCTCGACAATATCGTCGTGTACTCAAACACGATGGAGGAGCACATTGAGCATTTGAAGACCGTCTTCCAAGTGCTGAGGGAGAACGAACTCTTCGTCAAGCGGAAGAACTGCTCATTTGCAAAAGAAGAGGTGTCGTTCTTGGGACACTGGATCGGACATGGCAAGATATGGATGGACGACGTGAAGGTCCAGTCCATACGGGAGTGGGAGGCTTCCACCAGGCCGACGGAGCTGCGATCGTTCCTTGGCCTGGCGAACTATTACTGACGGTTCATTCGAGGATATTCTGCCATCGCAGCGGCTCTGTCCGATCTGTTGTAGAAGGATCGGGCGTGGAGCTGGACGCCCCGATACGAGGAGGCATTCGAGGCACTGAAGCGGACGTGACGGAGGAGCCGATCCTATCTTTACCGGGCTACTCCAAGGCGTTCGAAGTGCATACGGACGCGTCCGACTTCGCCATCGGTGGGGTATTGGTGCAGGAAGGGTACGCCATCGCGTTCGAGAGTCGCAAGTTGAATGATACAGAGCGGCGCTACAAGGTGCAAGAGAAGGAGATGACCGCGGTCGTGCATAGCTTGAGGACATTGCGGCACTACATTCTCGGTACCAAGTTCGTGGTCATGACGGACAATGTTGCCACGAGCTACTTCCAGTCCCAAAAGAAGCTGCCTCCGAAGCATGCAAGATGACAAGATTTTCTAGCCGGGTTCGACATGGAGTTGCAGTACAAATCCGGCAAGGAAAACCAAGTAGCCGATGCGCTCAGTATGAAGGCCGAGCTCGCATCAGTTTGCTTGCTCAAGGAGGACATTCTGGACCGTGTTCGAGTGGGTATTATGGAGGACCCACTGACACAGGCTATAGTGAAGCTTGTCAAGGAGGGCAAAACGAGAAGGTTCTGGCTGCAAGACGAGCTTCTCTATACCAAAGGCGACAGGGTGGTTATGCCCAAGTGGAGTGGCTTGCGGAGACAGCAGCTCAAGGAGTGCCATGATACGAAGTGGGCTGGACACCCGGGCAGAAGCGGACCTTGGCGCTGCTGGAGGCCGCCTACTACTGGCCTCGCATGCGCGAGGATGTGGAGGACTATGTGCGCACCTGTCTTGTGTGCCAACAAGACAAGGTGGACCATCAGAAGCCCGGAGGCCTGCTGGAGCCTCTTCCCGTACCGAGCCGGCCGTGGGAGAGCATATCGATGGACTTCATCTCCGCCCTGCCGAAATTGGGGGCGCTTGGGTCAATTCTCGTGGTGGTGGACCGATTCTCCAAGTACGCGACCTTTATTGTTGTTTCAACAGACTGCACAGCAGAGGAGGCCGTGCGACTGTTCATCAGCCACGTGGTGAAGTTTTGGGGCATCCCGGTGAACATAGTCAGCGATCGGGATCCCCGCTTCACGAAAAAGTTCTGGACGGAAGTGTTCAAAATCCTCGGGACGGACTTACACTTCTCAACCAGCTTCCACCCGCAGACGGACGGACAGACCGAGCAGGCCAATTTGCTACTCGAGGAGTACTTGTGACACTTTGTGAGTGCCAACCAGAGGGATTGGGTGCATCACCTCGACGTCACTCAGCTCTGCTACAATCTTCGACGGAGCGAGTCGTCGCACAGCAGCCCATTCGAGTTGGTGATGGGTCGACAGCCACTTGCCCCACACACGCTGAGTGCGGGGTCCTCGAGTAGAAGCCCCGCGGCCAACCTATTTACTTCAAACTTTAAGGCAAAAGCGGACATTGCCAAAACATTTCTGGAAAAGGCCGCGAGGAAGATGAAGAAGTGGGCCGACGCGAGCAAAGGCCGGTTGAGTACAAGGAGGGGGACATGGTGATGGTGAAGCTACAACCGCAACAGTTCAAGGTGTTCCGGAAAGTGCACAAAGGACTGATTCGGAAGTACGAAGGCCCCTCTCCGTGCTCAAGAAGGTAGGCAAGGTGGCCTACAAGCTCGAATTCTCCGCCAAGCTAAAGATTCATCCAGTCTTCCATGCGAGTTGCCTGAAGCCTTATCATGAAGACTTGGAGGATCCCCAGCGAGGAGTTCCGAAGCGACCGACGACGACCATGACTACGTCCTTCAAGAAGGAGGTGGAAGCCGTGCTGGACAAGAGGACCATTCGTCGGCGAGGCGTGTCCCTGTATGTGGAGTACCTCATCCAATGGAAGGGCATGCCGCACGACGAGTCTAGCTGAGAACGTGCTGATATGCTGCATCAGTTCGAGACCGAGGTCCAGGCATTTCTCAGCGAGCATGGTTGACGAGGACGTCAACGCCTTAGGTGGGGGAGAATGTAACGTCCCAAATGTTGCGCCCCACCCGAGGCCAAGTTGCATAACATTTCCACGGACCAAGGTTATGCGGGAAGCTTCTAGAACATTCCAGAAGATGGCGAAACTCTCCAGAAAACGGTGGATTTCTCTAGAAGGCCCAAGATCATTTTAGATGGCCCAAGATGCTTCTGGATGGTCCATGAAGTTTTCTTTTATGTCCAAAGAGAATAATCCTGGAATATGCCATTCCAGTTATGGTAGGAAGAATATCTCTGGAATATTCCTTCCAGAAGTTTTCGCGTAAAGCTCTATGAGCCATTATAAAAAGGGGGAGGCCTCATTTGTTCCTCACCACCTAAAAACTTGTAAGCATTCTCCAAGTCAATAATGAAATTCTTACGAGTCTCATCTTTGCTCCACTCTTCTTATTTTTCTTAGCGATTTAGCTAAGTCGTGTTGGGAAGGCTTGCACGAGTCTTCGAGGAGGAAGAGAGTGCGCCGCACGGGACGAAATGCTAGCAAAAACATAAGTCCGTGACATTATGCTCGACTACATCATTGACAAGTTTCTATAGCTGACGCAGTTCCTTCTTTTACTTTGTCGAAAGCTGGCAGTTCCTCATATATTCCACAGCATCCTCATGTTACATTAGAGCCGTTTCAGCAGCTCTTGAGTTTCCTACAGGTCTTTGGTCAGCCAGCTGCTACATCTGCTAGTTCCTCTGTCGCTCCTGCAGGTATATCTTCTACCTCCTAGTTACTAGATTTTGGACATATGACTAGTCACACCTCTAGGTTTAGCAGCATTACCCTTGCTCAGTCTGCGTCTGTTCGCATGGCTGATGGCACTTTATTATCCATTGTCGGTCGTGGTCACTTGATTGCCTTACTCGACTTTATCATACATGCTGTTTATCATGTCTCCTGCTTAACTATGAGTCCTTTATCAGTTTCCCAGTTAACTGATATGTTTTATACAGTTTCATTCACTGCTGCTACATGCTCCATTCAGGATCCACACACGGGGACAATAGTTGGGATATGGCATAGACATGATGGGCTTTACTACAGGGACATCTTACGTCTCATCTACCTAAATGAAGCATCCACTTGTCTTGACTTTGCTACACCACCTTCTATGTGTGATGTCTAGCACAAACGACTAAGTTATGCGTCTTTTTCTCCACTTCAGTTGTCTTCCACGGGTGTTTTAGGGAACTTCTATGCAAAGTCCTAAGACCTTGTATTGGATGTATTCATGGTAGGCATGTTGCTAGTTCATTCCCTTTGAGTGCTTTTGTTTTCTTTTCTCCTTTTGACATGATTCATTCTGATTTTTAGGACCGTATCCTCATGAATCAAAGGGAGAATCAAATAGTGTCATATTTGTTGATGATTATTCTCGTTTTACTTGGCTTTACTTGATTTCTCGTAAATCTAAGGTCTTCTTGAAATACGTTGAGTTTGCAAAGATGGTTTGAGACATATTTTTCTTACAAAATCAAGGTGCTTCGTTCTGATTCAGGAGGAGAGTACACATCTCACAAGTTTCTAGACATCTTGCCTCTTAGAGGCTGCTCGTGTAGTTTGTTTTTGTCCCCATGCTCATCAGTAGAATGAGGTTGTTGAGCGTAATCATCTCTTGATGTTATTACGTGTCTTATCTTATCTGCTTTTGTCCATGTTCAATTCTTGGCAGAAATTGTGCTTATGATTGTCATCCTAATTAATGGGATTTCGACTCATGTTCTTGATGGTGTCATCCTATAAGCAGTTGTATGGCCGTACTCTTGATTATTCCATACTTCTTTTTTTTTGTACTTGTTTTGTTTAGTTGCCTTCGACTAAGTGAAACAAGTTGTCCTCTAGATCTACTACTTGTGTTTTTCTTAGGTATAGTCCTCACAAGACGTCTTCGCATCTCGTCATGTCATTTTTCTTAAGAGTCTCTCTTATATGCTTTATCGCGTACTCCGGTCATCTACACCCGAGGATTTTGTTTTTCTTTGATATTTGAGTTCATATCACCACCTGCTTCACTTGCTCCACCTACTCGTTCACCAATTATTCATGTTTATCAGTGTTAAATTGTCCCACTATTACTTATGAATCTATTGCACAACTTGCTCCTGTGGATCCTGTACCACATGTTGCTTCGCCTTTGTGTCTTGCTACCTCTAGTTATTGGGAACCCTAAACGTATCAAGAGGCTGCCACCATTCCCGAGTGGCAGTCAATCATGTATGAAGAGTTATGAGCTTTGGAGCATACACATACTTGGGGTCTTGTACCGCTACCTACTAGCACGTGTCTTATTAGCTGCAAGTGTGTGTACAAGATCAAGACTCTGTCTGTACTATTGATCGGTAAAAAGCTAGAGTAGTTGTTCGAGAATTTTTTCAGCAGTATGGTGCTGATTATGATGAGACCTTACTCATGTTGCAAAGATGACTACTATTCAAACTCTTCTTGTTGTTGCCTCTGCTCGTATCTGGCGTATATTTAGATGGATGTGAAGAATGCATTTTTCACGATGACTTATTTCAATATACATGACTACTTTTGGTTTGCCTCATTCTACTGGCCAAGTTTGCCATCTCGGCAAGGCCTTATAAGGCCTAAAGCAGGCACCTGAGGCATGGTTCTCCAGATATACTGTTATTCATGTTGTTGGAGTCGCTACGAGTTTTTATGACCTTTCTCTATATACACGTCCTTTTTTAGGACGCTACTTTTGTTATATATTGATGACATAATTATTATTGATGGTAATTATGTACATATCATGCAAGTTAAGAAGCATTTGCACTCACAGTTTGAGATGAAGGATCTTGGTTCACTCCGCTACTTTCTTGGTTTAAAGGTTGATCATTCTCTCGCAGATATCTTCTCTTATCCATAGAAATTTATCGACAAGATACTTGACAAAACAAACCTTATTGATACAGTGATACTCTTACAGCACCGACGACTCTTGAGTTCAATCTCAAGATACGTTCTGATGATGAAGACAGTCTTTCAGATCCGTCTTGATATACGTTGTACTAGGTACTAGACGAGGCGATAGACCACCCGCCTCGTTTAGATGCGCATAGGCGATGACTAGGCGCCCACTCAGGATTCTTGCATGCTTCCCTAGTTCCCTACTGCTTCTATGCTGGAAAAAATGAAACAGCAAGTTGGTTTTTAAAGAAACAAGTTTTTAACTTTTTAAAGAAAACATAACTTAATTTATTAAGCAACAAAAGAAGAAATCGAAGAAGAAAAAAGAAGAACAAGAACAAGAAGAAAGGCAACAGAAGAAAAAGAAACAATAAGTTTTTTTAAGAAAAAAAGTTAAAACAAAAAACAAAAACAAAACTGATGAAGAAGAAGAAATCGAGGCAGAAATCACAAGTTTGAAAAAACAGAAGAGCAACTGAAGAAGAAGAAGAAATTGAGACATAAATCACAAGTTCAAAAAAACAAAAGAACTAAAGAAGAAGAAGAAGAAGAACTGAAGAAGAAAAACTGAATAAGAGGAAGCAGAAATTAAAAAACATAGGATTGAAGAAAAAGAACATAAAACAAAAAACAAGTTTAAAACAAAAAAACAAAAACAAAAACTAAAGAAGAAGAAGAAGCAATAGCAACAAAAAAAAAAAACAAAAAACATAGGATTGAAGAAGAAGAACATACCTGGAATGGAGATTTGGAGTTTTTCTTTTCTTCTTCTTTTCCTTTTCAACAGCAGCAGGTTTCATTTCTTCTTCTTTTTCTTTCTTTTGGCAAAACAGCAACGTCTTTGGACCAGAAACCTAAAAGCCCAATCAAAAGACTCCTATGGAATTTAGATTTATACCCAACAGAAAAGAAAAAGAAAAAAAGCTTGCCTAAATACTGCCTTTATTCCCCTGGGCGACCGTAGGCCGCCTAGGCGACTATCACCACACCCAGGAGAATTTTTTTTTCCCAGGTCGAGCCTCCTCTTCTACCTACACACCTAGGCTAACTAGGCGTCGCCTATGACAAGATAGGTCTCGGTATATATAGTTACTTGGCATGTTGATTTAGACGATTGGTATTTCTCATGTTATACATATTGTTAGTCGGTTTGTTTATGCGTCTCGAACTACACACTATGTTGATCACATGAGGATTCTTCGTTATATACGGGGCACCAGTACTAAATCATTGTTCTTCTATGCTACTTCGTCGTTAGATCCCCGTTATTATTCTGATGTTGATTGGACATCACCAATCAGAGGTCCACTACTAGATATTGTGTGTTCCTTGGTGCCTCTTTGATTTCCTGGAAATCAAAGTAGGATGTGGTTTATAGATCTATTATTGAGACTGAGTATCGAGCTCCTCCTACTATAAGATCATTTGGCTTTGTTGGCTTGTTACTGATATGGTTTCTATTCTTACTCCGCAGCATTTTATGCATTTTGGCAATACTAGTGTTGTTAAGATAGCCTGCAACCCTATGTTTCATGAGGGGACGAAATACATACAAGTTGATGGTCACTATGTTCGATAGCAGTATCTACTTTGGCTCGTTTTGCAACTGCATACGTCTCAAATGCATATTACAAACTTCTTCACGAAGGCCCGTACAATTCAGCGACACTCTTCCTACTTGGCAAACTCTCCATCCTCGTGAATTAGAGGGGAGTGTTGTTGATTGTTGTTTGTAGTTTTTTTTCTCTTATATTTCCCTCTTGCCAAACTCACATTGATCTACCATCGTGAGTTTGGGAGGTGGTGTTAGACAGGAAGATTATCGCCAACCTATAGGATATATATACCCAGCCTCACACCTCATTCCTTCACAAACTTTGACACTATATATAAGCTTTTAGCCTGAAAACCTTGCATCATATACCCATAAGAAAGGAATCTGCAAGGGTTAACATCTGGATTTCTGTCAACAGGTGATAATGGAAGGTGGGGCCACTTTTGTCGGATTGAAACTAAGCAGTATACACAACCCGTAGTACACAGAACCTCATCCTTGGCTAATAAGGTTGGATCTTAAGCACTCCCACTACAGCCATTGTCCTTGGCGCATTACCATCATTGCCAACCCAACAAGGAACCAGGTCATCCTATAGACTTGGAGGCTAATCCTGATATGAGTAGGACTAGAGTCTCACACAAAACCTTAACTTGTTGAGCACTCAAATTCCAACAACCATATGACTAATTCAACTATACCCGATGCACCCACGTAGGGTGCTACCTAATCTGATTCGGAATTGGGTCAGCTACTCCAAACCCAATCGGGTGGGCCCAAATCCAACACAATCAAATACAAGGATGACATAAAATTACGCCTTATCAGAACAGCAACATAACAATGCAATGAAGGTTTAGTGCAGCAACTTTGAAGCCAAACTACGTAACAACGATAAATTCAGTACTAAAGCTATGATTATGATGATCCCGTTAAGCGTTTTGAGATGCAATCAAAACATGAATGAAATTTGTTAAGTTTAGTAGCATTGGACTTTAGTCCCACATTGGTTAGAATAATAGTGAGAGGGGTTAGCCTTTCCAATATATATGTAACTCCCGCTTTAATAATAATAATCCCATTATTCTATTCTACATGGCATCAGAGCCCTAACCCTAACCATACATTTCAACCCCCCCCCCCCCCCCCTCCGGTCAGCACCCCCCCCCCCCCCCCCGGCGCTGCACAGCCCACCCCCCCTTGCACCCCCCCCCCCCCTTGCTGCACATTCCCTGCCCGTTGCTGCCCCCCCCCCCCCCCCCGTCGGCTGCTGCACAGCCCCCTCCCCCCCCCCCCCACCCCACCCTTGCTGCACATCACCCTACTACTGTCTGCACCCCCCCCCCACTGTGTCTCCCCCCTCCTCCCACAACTGTCAGCGCCCCACCCCCCCCCCCCCCACCCCCGCGATCAACCTCTCCCCTGTCAGCCCCCTATTTTCTGTGGATGAAAATCCAAACCCTAACCATAGATCTTTACACGCAGCAGCCGCGCAATCCCTCCAAACCCTAACCTAGTCAAAAAAAAGGACAATAAAAAATGTTGGAATCCTCGGATGGTAAACAATGGTTTGTTTGCTGGAACCTATGACTCTCAACATTGATTTGGGATCTGTAAACTTCAGGTTTGTTTGCTGGAATCTCTGAGTCTCAAAATTGACTTGGGATCCTCAGAGGATAAATATCGGTTTTTTTGCTGGATCCTATGACTCTTAACGTTAACTTTAGGAATTTAAAGAAGAGCAGACAAGATGCTTGTTTTGTGTGAATTTTGTTTCTTTTCTTACTTGATCTTCACATCATGATCTAACAGATGATATTCTGGATTACCTCTCTGTCCTGGCTTGTGTGATCTACATTCCTCTATGTGTCCTATGCGCGTGCCGATTCTGGCCGCGTTTCTAACACATTGGTAGAGTTGATGTGGTTATCAAGTTAGAAAGACCAAATCGACGGTCGAATTAGGAAACTAGCACTTGGACGAACAGCAGTGCGACAGACGCTAATGTCGGAAACGCAATGACGGAACCAACGAGCACTCGAGTGATGATTTCCTCAATTCGACTAATCGATCGACGGTTGGATGGAGCAGAAGGCTACTCGACATGGCGAAAGAAAGTCGGAAAGACGCTTCAAGAAATACGGTTGTCCAAACATCTGACGGACAACCCTCCAGCAAAGACCGATCGCATATTTGGCAATGGGAGACAGATAATAGTCGACTGTTTACACAGTTGATAAATTATATGGCACCATCGGTGGAGGACATGGCTCAGAATACAGATTATGTGAAGGAATTATAGGAGGTACTGGCGGCAACGTTTGATGGAAAACATGATTTATCTCGGATTTACGACTCAGTTGTTGGCGTATACCGAGCAAATCAGGAAGATAAATCTCATGGCCTTTAAGGCTATGACTGATAAGATCGACCGCATATTGCCTCTAACGACGGATATCAATGAAGCGAGAGCTCAACGTGAAAAGCTTCATGTCATGACATATTTTGCCTCTCCGTCCGGATGCAGACTCTGCTCGCTCTCAGATTATTGCTGGATATGATTTTCCGTCTCTGATGGAAGCACACTATCATGTCCTTAGGGCTGCGAAAGTAGTTAAGACCACTCTAGGTGATGCTCCTAATGATCGATCTGCACTTGGTACTACTCGTGCTGGTTCGTTGTGGTCGTGGTGGATGACGTAGTGGCCGAAATGCTGCCAGTCGTGATGGTGGACGAGGTAATAGCAGTCGTGATGGAGGAAGACCGTACACATGCTTCAAATGTAGGAAGCATGGCCATTTCCAGTGGCAATATCCTAAAGCACCTACCGCAATGTGACATCAGATACTCCTGATGATGGTGTTCGATCTGTCCAGATGACTGTCGAGTCATATAAAAAAAAATTTTACTTCCAAGCTCAAAGTCGTGATGAAGCATCCACATTTGGGTCCACAGTCGGGTACTCAGCGGCATGTGTGGTGAGATCGAAGCAGTGGATGATTGACTCTGGTGCATCTGCCGACATGATTGGCCACGCATGTATGATACGCAATTATGTATCAATTGGGTGTGTTTTCGATATTCCTGTGGCCAATGGTGGTTGACTAACAGTCCGTGGACGAGGAAGTGCCCGTCTCTCTTCCGGACTATCACTCAATTACGTATTACATACACTTGAAAACTCGTTCAGTTTGCTTTCAGTTAGTCAACTTACTCATGACTTGCATTGCTCAGTAACATTTTTTCTGATGGTTGTGTTTTTCAGGACCTAAAGACTGGAAAGACTATTAGTAAGGGGCATGTGGCTAGAGGCTTGTACCTGTTTAAAGTTCCTACTTCTATTGCTTGTGCCGGCTTAAAACTCAATCCTTTCGAGTTATATTGTCAGTTAGATCTTCTATCAATCCAAACTCTCCAGAAAATGTACCCCTCTTTAGATGTTTCAGCCACTTTTCATTGTGAATCGTGTCGTTTGGCTAAGCATCACCGGATTCCGTATCCGGTGAGTCAAAATAAAATTGAATCCGCTCCTTTTGAGTTGGTGCATTCTAATATCTGGGGATCATGCTTTGGAAGTGACAATGGTCATATCTATCTATCTTCTTATTTCAGTACGCATCTGTCCCCTAATGGCATCATCTACGAAACTTTTTGTCCATACATACAGCAACAGAATGGTGTGACCGAACGCAAGAATCGTCATCTCTTGGAAACAACGTGTGCTCTTATATTTCAAGCACGTACTCTCAAAAGGTTTTGGGATGCGGTGCTTACAGCTTGCTATCTTATTATCACATGCCATCGTTGGTTTTCAATGGTACTACTCCCTTTTCTCGGTTTATCCCAAAAGAGAACCATTTCCTCTCAAAAATTTTGGTTGCTTATGCTATGTTCGAGATATCTGACCGACTATTTCTAAATTAGATCATAAGGCAATCCAATGTGTTTTCCTTGGATATCCTAAAGATCAGGAACGGCATCAGTATTTCTCTCCTATCTTGAAAAGGTATTTTTTCTCTCGGAACGTTAGCTTCGTTGATACTGAGTTTCCTCCACTTCCACAAACTTCGAATCCAGTTCAACAAATTTATCCAGAAGAGGATTTCATGTTGTTTCCTATTCAAACACAACAGTCCCCATACGGGTGCCCTTCCCTACCAAGCAAGTATCCCGATTCAACGGTCCGCAAACACCGGTTGGTTCAGTCAGTATCGACGTCACCCGAAAGAACATCAAAGATAGTGTCCATAGAGCCATCATCCTCCTCTAGCTCCACCAGTTCGCCTTCGCCTGTTCCGCCAGCTCGACCTAGTCGTACATGTCGTGATCATCCCTTATATGTTACCAACTACAAAGGACTTGCCATTCATACTCAGTTCTTGGTAACTACTATTGATGAGATTCATATTTCCAATACTGCCGAAAAGGGACTCAAACATCCCGGTTGGCGTGCTGCTATGAAAGATGAGATAAAAGCATTCCGAGAGAATCATACTTGGGACTTAATAGATTTGCCAACTGGTAAGCACATAGTCGGTTGCAAATGGGTGTTCACGATTAAAGTGAAACCGGATGGCACTCTTGATCGCCTAAAGGCTCCTCTGGTGGCTAAAGGACATTCTTAGACCTATAGTGAGAATTAATTTGAGACCTCTCCAGTTGTCAGGATGATATATGTGCGGGTACTCTTGGTCTTAGTTGTTCGTTATGACTGACCATTGCTTCAGCTGGATATCAAGAATGCATTTCTCCAGGGGGGATCTTGAAGAAGAAGTGTATGTGGTGCAACCTCCCGGGTTCATTGCAAGGGAGGGTAAAGTGTTTCATCTGCGGAAGGCCCTCTACGGTCTCAAACAATCACCCCGTACGTGGTTTGGTCGATTTACACATGTTGTTACTCAGTTTGGCATGTGTCAATCAAAGAAGGATCATTCGGTATTCTACCGACAGACATCAGCTGGAAGAATACTATTTGGTGTCTATGTTGACGACATTATGATCACGGGGGATGATAGCCAGGTTATTACAGGACTAAAGAAGTTCCTGAAAGAACAATTTCAGACCAAAGATATGGGATTGTTAAACTACTTCTCGGATATTGAAATCACACGGGATAAGCGGGATATTGTCATGTCTCAAAGGAAGTATGTGCAGGACATACTAAATGATGCAGGAATGATGCAAGCCAAGGGAGCAGCCTCACCATGGATCCAGGGGCAAAGTTACTACCAAACGAGGGGGTCCTAATGACCAATCTAGATCAGTATCGTCGAGTGGTTGGAAAACTCAACTACTTGACGGTTATGACATGTTCGGACATTTCTATCGCCGTAAGTGTCGCAAGTAGTTTATGGCTTCTCCAAGAGTTCCATACTGGCAGACAGTTTTCAGAATTCTGTGCTACCTAGTCAAAAATTCAGGAAAAAGAATTCGGATGGAGAATCATGGACATACTCGTGTTGAGTGCTTGACCAATGCTAACTGGGGTGCAAGTCTGACTGATAAACTGTTTACATCTGGCTAGTCGGTATTTATTGGCGAAAACTTGGTATCGTGGAAAAGCAAGAAGCAAAGTGTGATATCACGGTCAAGTTCAGAAGCAGAATATCGAGACATTGCTCATGGCACAGCAGAGGTATTATATCTGAAATATATTTTACAAGAGTTTGGAAAAGAAGCAGGATCTAAAGCAGCAGACCTGTGGTGTGACAACCAGTCTACTATCTATATTGTTACTAATCATGTATTTTACGAAAGGACGAAGCACATTGAAATCGATATTCATTTTGTCCGTGATGAGTATACAAAGGGGACAATAAAGTTTCACCATGTGAGAACCGGTGATCAGATAGTTGATATCTTCACGAAGTCACTTTTGGGTTCTCGGGTTTAATTTTTGTGTAACAAGCTGGGCATGATTGACATCTATGCTCCAGCTTGAGGAAGGGTGTTAAATATTAGTAGTATTGGGCTTTAGTCCCACTTTGGCTCAAATAATAGTGAGAGGGGTTAGCCTCTCCTATATATATATATAACTCTCTTAAATAATAATCATCCCATTATTCTATTCTACAAAGTTTATAGCAAGAAAATAAACATGGAAAGTCATATAAAATAGGCTTAAAAACAAGAAACAAACTTCACTGGACTTCTTATCAAATTTGAGAGTGAATTTCCTCTCGCATTTTTACTTACGATACTTATTAATTTGTAGTGGTATCCCCAATAGTTATTGGTCTTGTGTTTCCTGTCTTCGATCTACGTTTATTGTATTGTTAAGCTACTTTGAAGTTTGAACATTGCTAATTCATCAATTGACTCTTCAAACTCACACGTTCCAATGGACTTAGGCCAAAATCATCTGCACTTCTAGAATAATGGGTTCAAGGGCAACTAAAGAAAGTATACATACAATTCACAGGAGAGAGGAGCAAATAGTATCCCTGACAGCATAATTAAATGATGTTGGAATTAAATGCCGATGACAATTAAATCTACAGGATAAATAATATAGGAAAACAAGTATGAGAAAACAAACTGTCACCATAATAGCACCTGAAGCAGACTTTACCTGCAGCCGCACCACAACTGAGAAGGCATATCCTATCCATTGGTGCAGTTGGGCTGATCTTAACAGCACATCCTGAATGGACTACAGTATATTCACTAAAACTTGACACGGCACAATAATGATAAACTGGCCTTCCTTTGATTGAGAATCGAGTCTTCTGATCACTGTGCATAAGGCCCTTCCTTTCAAGGCCCAACACCTGGCACATATTGCTCTTACCAGAGACGCAATGCTTGCAGCTCTGGCATTCTCCAATGAATATTGTGAGTACATGATCTCCTACTTCAAACTCAGTTACCCCTTCGCCTATGCTCTCAACAATCCTATTGGGGCCATAAAGTACATCAAATCAGTAACCACCACTATGAAATATTTCAGGTTCAGGATTGAGTTGTGTGTGTGTGTGTGTGTGTGTGTGTGTGTGTGTGTGTGTGTGTGTGTGTGTGTGTGTGAGAGAGAGAGAGAGAGAGAACCCAGATGCTTCATGGCCAAAGATTCGTGGATATAGTGAAGGTTGTGCCTGTAAAATGAGCACCAAGTGAATAATATTACATTAATGAGCCGAAAAATATCAATATAAAATTCCTAAACAAGCCAAGAAACAGACATTGAGTGAAGAAATGTAGGGTAGTACTTTCAACCAAACATAAAAAGTGCTTGGATTTCCATTTCTTAGAGACCCTCATCCAAACAGCCCTACTAAGCAGTACAGTTTTCAGATTTACACTTCTTGGCATAGATGCTATTTTTCCCACAAAGTGATTATTGTTGGTGCGCTCTGTTCAAATGGATGCTGTATTTTACGGTTCCTATAGGGTAAGGAACGATAGCCAATGACAAATAAGACTCCTTTGACCTTATCGCTCATCATCCTGTCAATTCAGTTAGTTACTCAGAAAGACAGTTACTTAAAAAGACGATAATTTATGTCAATTGTGTTGGAAGGTATAGGGCAACTAGCTAGGATCCACAGACTAGGATAGAAGAGCCAGGGAGAGAAAGTAGAGAGAATATTTTGGTGGAAAAGAAGATTTGTAGTGGAGAAAAACTTTGTTATAGCACCCAACTTTCTTGTGTTTGTTGTGTACAAAGTGGGGGGAGAGCACCCCTATTTGTAGGACTCTTTGGAAGATGCTACAGACTCATTGCAACATGACTATGGACTCTTTTAGACACTCTTTTACAAATATATATATATATATTAAGATATCTCTAAAACATAAATATTTATTTAATAATACCATGACCATTATAGAAATGCAACATCCTAGAATGTGGAATACACCAAAACAAATGGACCCAATCACAATCACAAGTCCAATGGGTAGTAGCCCAACAACAATATTATGGGCTCAAAAGGTAAAACAATGGTTGGCTTATTTTGATTTTCGGTTACCTCATATACCTTGTATTCCCTAAAACAGATTAAGCTGGAAGAACAGTTTAAATCACTCCACAAGAGGACCAAGAATGGATAAAATCACTCCACAAGAGGATCTAGATGGAAGAACAGACAAAAACAGAGATCTCTCCACATGAGTTTGCTTCTCTGATCTGAGTTCTTAGGATTACGGAGAATCCGGTCCAAAAGTACTTGAAACCACTACAGGAACTACAAAAAAAAACTTCTATTACAAACTGACAGAACAACTTCTCATTCTTCCTTACAATTGCAATTGCAGACGGACAGAATGGATTACAATTAGAAGAAGAAAGGAGAAAAATACATAATAATAAATTATTATTCTTGTTGGGGTGGTGAAGACCACCGTTGCTCAAAGCAAGATTCGCCCGCCGCGATCTGCTTCCAGGAACCAACAAGTTCACAAAGAACTTCTGGAACGCTCGTATTCAACTTTTTTGACTAGAACGGACTCCCTGGACTCAACAGGCTCCCTTTTATTTAATTTTTTTTTTCTCTCTAAAAGAGGCCAAGGGGCTCTATGTATAGAGAGGAATTAGGCTTCACCACTTCTCATATCCGATGTGGGGCTAAAATACCAATACTCAAAAAATAAGTTTGATATTTTAGATCATCCCGCAATCAGCGAAGTTGTGCACCAATCCGCGCCTACTCCCGCGCATGCACGACGTGCCACTTTGCGCCCTTAAGCCTGTGCCCGAGTCCGAGCGACAAAAAGCATACATGCTTTCTTGAGGTGTTAATCTTTTTTCCTTCTAGGAAAACACCCTTACATGGCACCCACATATGCCCCACCATACTGTTGGCCCATTGGTCATGGTCAAACCTGATTTTAATAATTGATCAAACTCTGTCTCGATATACGGGCTACTTAAAGAAGTTTTGGACTCTTTGACAGTGCCAGAGAATAGCTATCTGATCTGTTCAAGACCGAAGCTGTGTTTGCCACTCGAGTCTGAATTTCCTTTATGCAATGTAATTTTCATTCTTTATTGAGTCTAGGAATACACTGTACACCGAGTCGTACTGACAAATAGGCTACCCTAAAAATGTTTTCAAAAATATTCCATGTTTTGAAAAACAGCCCCTATTTACAAAAAGCTCCTAACTGCTTAAAATAATTTCAAAATGACCAAAAATCAATTTACAAAAACCCTAACTAAACCCTGACAGAACTCGGCCAGAGTTCGGCCCGAGTTCGGTTAGTGACCGTTTGATTTTCGAACGTTTGAAAACTTGGTCTCCCTGCAGTTACGGATCCCAACGAGATTTTCTCATAGAGTTCTGTCCGAATTCTGTCCGAATTCTGCCAGAGTTCTGCCTTTGGAAAAACTATAAATAGAGAAGGATTTCGATCATTTTAATTCACTCATTCACTCACTTTCATCTCCTCTCTAAAGCCTACTGTTATATTCCAAAGAGTTATAAGCTTTAGTTTTCAAATCCCAAGCCAGTTACAATCCTCTAGTCGATTTGCCAGTGCGGTACGGTCTAGAAGCTTCAGAGCGATTGTAATCAGAGGCTTGATTGAAGAAAGACTCTTCACAATTGAAGTTGGTCGAGTACTTCGTATCAAAGCTCACGTTTGTAGAAGTTGCAAGGACTTCATATGAAAACTTGCGGTTTATTCCAATAGTGGATTCAACTGGAAGCTAGAGTTCTTCCGACTGGACTAGTCCTCACAAGAGGAAAACCAGTATACATCGCCGTCTTTGCATTTGCTTTCTGATCTCTGCTTTTACAGTTATTTACTTGTGATATATATATTTCTCTGTGATCTTGCTGCTAACTTTTTAAATTAGCTATATTCCGCTACCTACTCCATTCACCCCCCATCTAGAGTATTATGCTTTACAAATTCGTTCCTACAATTAGTACTATTGGTATTGGTAATATTGGTAAGGCTCCCTACCTTGTGATTGGTAATATAATAATTTGAAATGGTACATAATTGGTATTGGTAATATTGGCAAGGCTCCCTATCCTGTGATTAAAGATGTCTGTCCAGTTACCTAGTTAAAACATAATCTGCTCAGCATAAGCCATTTAGCTTATCACGGTTATGGCATTAACTTTGTCAAAGACAAATGTACTATAGTTGATAGCTCAACTGATAGTACTATCTTTGAAGGTATCAGAGAAGACAATATATATGTTTTCTATCTGTTAGAAGATGCTAACAAAGCAGGTAGATGCTTGATGGACAAAAGTGATGAGAGTCAACTATGGCACATGAGACTCGATCATGCAAACATGGACACAATTTCAAGATTATCCACAAAGAAGCGTGTACGAGGCTTACCAGACATTTCTTTCCAGAAGGATACGGTATGTAGTAAATGTGAAAAGAACAAAGCTACCCGATCCGCTTTTAAGTCCAAGAACGCTGTAAGTACCACTAGACCTCTACAATTGTTGCATATGAATTTATTTGGACCTAGTAGAATTGCTAGCCTAGGTGGTAAGTTATATGCATTTGTAATAGTAGATGATTTCTCTAGATACACGTGGGTATATTTTCTTGCACGCAAGAACGATGCATTATCAGAATTCGTCACCTTTTGCAAGAAGGTTCAAAATGAAAAGGGTTTAATGATCACTCGCATTCGAAGCGATCATGGCGGCGAATTTGAGAATGTAGAGTTCAAGCAATTTTGTGACACACACAGTTATTTGCATGAGTTCTCTTGCCCTAGGACTCCACAACAAAATGGAGTTGTGGAACGTAAGAACAGGACTCCATCCGAAATGGCTAGAGTAATGTTAAATCAGTTTAGTATACCTAAATACCTATGGGCTGAAGCTATAAATACAGCGTGCTATGTTCTCAATAGGGTTCTAATTCGACCTATATCGAAGAAGACTCCTTATGAATTATGGTTTGATAGAACTCCCTCTCTTTCTTATTTCAAAATATTTGGTTGTAAATGCTTTATTCTTAATACTAAAGATAATTTGGGAAAATTTGACGAAAATGCCGATAAAGGTATATTTTTAGGTTATGCGGCGAAAAGCAAAGGGTACAGAGTCTTCAACAAAAGAACCATGATCATCGAAGAATCAATAAATGTTAAATTTGACGAACTCAATCAACATTCTGTCGATGATGATGATGAAGACATAAGTACACCAAGTATTGCTCCTGCAGAACCCTCACACAAAGCACCAGCTGATTCTCCAAGCAAATCACGTACAGAACCAGAAGTCGGAACCAGCAATCCAGAGGATATGCCAAAAGAAATAAGATTTTTGGCAGACCATCCAAAGGACTTGGTAATTGGTGAGATTACCAGGGGTGTAAGTACTCGTTCCTCTAGTAAAGATATAGCTTCCTGTGTTGCTTTTATTTCACAGCTTGAACCCAAAAATATTGAAGAAGCATGTAGTGATAATTTTTGGTTAGATGCTATGAAAGAGGAATTGAACCAATTCGAATGGAATCAAGTTTGGGAACTTGTTCCCAAGCCCATTGATCATCCGGTCATTGGCACCCGCTGGGTATTCCGAAATAAACTGAATGAGAATGGCCTAGTGGCTCGTAACAAGGCTCGACTCGTAGCTCAAGCTATGTTGTGAAAAGCGTGCTTAAGCGACGCTTAAGCGGCGCTTAAGCGGCGCTTAAGCGAAAACTGGAACTTGGGCGCCTCGCTTAGGGAAATCTCGCCCCAGAAAAGCGATCGTCGCTTAGGCGCGCTTAGGCGGCGCTTAATAGCGCCTCGCCTAGTATTAGGCGCTGGAAAAAGCGTGGTTCAAAAAAAAAACGAAAAAAAAACTGATTCTAAAAAATAGGAACTTTGGAGAGTTTAGCTTTTATGTTTGATAGTATTTTGATGACTACGTAGTATGTATGCATTGTGTGGCTTGTTGACTATTTTGACCATGATATTTTGATGACTTCGCATTTTGATTCTAGTATTTATATTGTTACTTTGTTTGATTGATAATTGGTATTGTTATTCATGCATATACTAGTAGTATTGTATGAAAAAATATTGAAATTTATGTGTATATAGAGTATTTTACATGTACGAGGCTCCATGGGTAAAAATGGGTGAAGTGATAACTAAGCATCGCTTAAGCACCGCTTAAGCGCCGCTTAGGCGCGCTTAAGCGAGGCGCCAGCTTCGTCGCCTCGCCTCGTCTCACGCTTAATATAACATAGAGCTCAAGAATACAATCAGGAAGAAGGTATCGACTACGATAAGACTTATGCCCCAGTTGCGAGATTAGAATACATTTGCATAATATGTGCATTTGCATGTTTTCATAATTTTAAGTTATTTCAAATGGATGTTAAAAGTGCATTTTTGAATGGTTTTATAAAAGAAGAAGTTTATGTAGCTCAACCTCCAGGTTTTACTGATTTCAAAAATCCTGATTATGTTTTCAAGTTGAAGAAGGTATTATACGGTTTGAAACAAGCCCCTCGCGCTTAGTACGATCGTCTAAGCTCTTTTCTACTTGACAACGGCTTTTCAAAAGAGAAGGTTGATACTACACTGTTTATAAAGTCTTTTAATAGCAATCTTCTTTTGATTCAAATTTATGTAAATAATATCATTTTTGGATCTACTAATGAATCTCTTTGTCAAGAATTTTCAAAGTGTATACATAATGAGTTTGAGATGAGCATGATGGGAGAGCTGAAATTCTTTCTCGGACTGTAAATCAAACAAACCAACAATGGAACGTTCATAAATCAAGCCAATTACACAAAAGATTTATTAAAGAAGTTCGATCTGGAAGCAGTCAAACCACTTGGCACTCCGATAGCAACTTCAACCAAGCTTGATACAAGGCAAACCTGTCGACATACGTAAGTATCGAGGTATGATTGGTAGTTTACTTTACTTAACTGCTAGTCGACCTGATATAATGTTTAGTGTTTGCTTGTGTGCACGTTTTCAAGCCAATCCTAAGGAATCACATCTGTGCGCAGTTAAGCGTATCTTCCGATATCTTAGAGGCACTTCTTCTGTCGGCTTATGGTATCCCAAAACCACGTCATTTGACCTAACCGGTTATTTGGATGCTGATTTTGTTGGATGCAAAGTAGATAGAAAAAGTACCAGCGGTACATGTCATTTCCTAGACAAAGCTTTAGTCTCTTGGTTTAGCAAGAAACAAAATTTGGTCGCATTATCAACAACTGAGGCTGAGTATATCGCCGCAGGATGTTGTTGTGCACAAATTTTGTGGATGAAGCAAACCTTAGTAGACTTTGGCTTACTATACATACACATACCCATTTTCTGTGACAACACTAGCTCCATCAATTTGACTAAGAATCCAGTATGTCACTCGCACTAAACATATCGAGATTCGACATCATTTTCTTAGAGATCATCAACAAAATGGAGATATAAACCTTGTATACATAGACACAGAGAATCAATTAGCCGACATATTCACAAAACCTCTAGTGGAAGATCGTTTCAATTATTTACATCGAGAATTATGAATTTTAGATGTCAATAATATTAATTAATTTTGTTTTATACAATTATTTTTCAATACTCAAAAACATTTTTTGAGACAAGCCTACAAAGGGTCTGTCTGTCACCACGACTACGGTCGAAGCGAAGTGGTATTTAATTGTTCCCCGGTGAACTCTCGTTAGCTGGGACAGTACCCCTACAGCTAATCTGAAACAGTCACTGTGTAACAAAATTTAATTTATAAAATAATATTAATTATATTAATTAAAATTTAAAATTACTAAATTTAGAATTAAATAATTGAAAGGAGATGATGAAAATGATGTGGCCCACAAAAATTCTTTTTCAAAATTCACCAAAAGAACCCTAGGCGAATTCGGCCCAAGTTCGATCCGAATTCTACCCGAGTTCTGTTGGTGGTATATATTTTTAAGTCAGAACCCGAGGCCCCCTCCTCTTCATCTCTTCCAAAATCCATTTCAAAAGATGATGTTACCAATCTTGAACTATCTGCCCTCTACCACATCATCAAGGGAATTCCATTTTCGGTTCCCACGACTATTATCCAGATGATGGGACGATGTCGCGCAAGAAATCAAAATCTCTTATGTGATGTTCATTCCACGCATCTTTCAGCGATTTGACATCGATCTGTCTACTTATACTCTGGATCCTGAGCCTAAGTACCTCCAGTTATCTCGTCGTAGTGCTACCGCACATCCTGCACCTCCTACTGCACCTGCCCCACCTTATCAGGATTATCCTATGTCTTTTGATGGTATCCATCAGCACATTTCTGATCTCCGGACATTCATCACTGACACATCCAGGAAACGCGAGTTCCGTGATGTGACTCGGTTTCAGGCACTAGCCAACTCCTTCGCTGATCTCCGATTTGCTCAGACTGGACATTCTGCCAATTCTCTTCCCCGAGATCCAGCTGTCTCCGGTTACCGCTATGAGGATGAGACGGTACATACTCTCTTCAGCCCGGTAACGCTTATGATTGGTACCGTGGTTCGGGTGCTACTCCACACACCTCTGGAGCTGGCACTTCTGGAGCTGGTCCATCCGGACATGGTGGATGTGCTGGCACTGCAGATGATGATGATGATGAGGATTTGTGATCTAGAAGTACTGCATTTTGTCTAGATGTCACACTTTTTGAGACTTTATTATGTCTTTGTTACTTGGAAATGCTCCGACATTCCAAGATATCATTAGTACTCTATCCTTTTAGTTTATTTTTGCACTGAGATTGTGTTTGTCTGAGATGATATTCTGTGAACATGTTTTATGCTTTCTTTAGCATATTTTTATTCAGTTTAGAATTATTCCATATTTCTCATAGCACTCTCTTTATGCTTCAATATAAACTGCCTGTGAAATATTGTTTTTCTATTTATTATGTTTATATTTCTTCAACGATTGTTCCTTATGCATATATTGTGGGGGAGCTTCTCTCTTTGCAATTATTTTGCTAAGTGACAACGGGGGAGAAATAGGATCTAACATCTATTACAGGATACAGGAACTTTTTTTTTCAGGATACGGTACAATTTGTAATTTTGATCATCTTTCAAATCTTATCGATCAAAGATGTTATATCGGTTAAGGTTTGTCAATTATCAAAATGGGAGAGATTGTTGGCTCATTGGTCATAGTCAAACCTAATTTTAATAATTGATCAAACTCTGTCTCGATATACGGGCTACTTAAAGAAGTTTTGGACTCTTGGACACTGCCAGAGAATAGCTATCCGATCTGTTCAAGACCGAAGCTGTGTTTGCCACTCGAGTCTGTATTTCCTTTATGCAATATAATTTTCATTCTTTATTGAGTCTAGGAATACATTGTACACCGAGTCGTACTGGAAAATATGCTACCCTAAAAATATTTTCAAAAATATCCCATGTTTTGAAAAACAGCCCCTATTTACAAAAAACTCCTAACTGCTTAAAAGAATTTCAAAAAGACCAAAAATTAATTTGCAAAAACCCTGACTAAACCCTGACAGAACTCGGCCAGAGTTCGGCCCGAGTTCGGCTAAAGTTCGGTTAGTGACCGTTTGATTTTCGAACGTTTGAAAACTTGGTCTCCCTGCATTTACGGATCCCAACGAGATTTTCTCATAGAGTTCTGTCCGAATTCTGTCAGAGTTCTGCATTTGAAAAAAACTATAAATAGAGAAGGATTTCGATCATTTCAATTCACTCACTTTCATCTCTTCTCTCTAAAGCCTACTGTTCTATTCCAAAGAGTTATAAGCTTTATTTTTCAAATCCCATGCCAGTTACAATCCTTTAGTCGATTTGTCAGTGCGGTATGATCTAGAAGCTTCAGAGCGATTGTAATCAGAGGCTTGATTGAAGAAAGACTCTTCACAATTGAAGTTGGTCGAGTACTTCGTATCAAAGCTCGCATTTGTAGAAGTTGCAAGAACTTCGCATGAAAACTTGCGGTTTATTCCAATTAGTAGATTCAACTGGAAGCTAGAGTTCTTCTGACTAGACTAGTCCTCACAAGAGGGAAACCAGTATACATCGCCGTCTTTGCGTTTGCTTTCTGATCTCTGCTTTTACAGTTATTTACTTGTGATATATATATTTCTCTGTAATCTTGCTGCTAACTTTTTAAATTAGCTATATTCCGCTGCCTACTCTATTCACCCCCCCCCCCCCCCTCTAGAGTATTGTGCTTTACAAATTCGTTCCTACACATACCCTATGTGCATACCTCAATACATGCAAAACATTATATTGAAATATTCACTTTGTGGTGTAGCCGATGTGGAACTATTTTACACTAGTCCAAAGACAAAAACATCAACATACCTCTTGTAAGTTCCTTATGGATGGGGCTCTTCTTTCGTCCAAGGATGTTGGTGGAAAGTCTTCTCGAGACGGTAGTGGCCATAAGCAGAATAATAGGCTCTTGTACTTCTTCACATGCTTGCTTTCATCCACGAAAGAAGCAAGTCATAACTTGTTTCTTTGAGAACCTATTGCCACGAGCTTTTTTTATCAAACCCCATGTCTCAACTAATAACTATATCCTTATTGCTGGGATTATAGAGCTTGTAACTTGTAGATCATGAATTATAGCCGATGAAGACGAACTCACTCTTGTCATTTGGATCATTGAGACACATCGGGCTTTCTTCCATATCATGCTTCTTGTGGTGTTTCCCAACATGCTTCTTATAGGAGAGAGGTTGGACAAGTAGATGACACAATCGACAGCTTTCGTCTAAAATTTCTTTACTATCTTGCTTTTTAACATGCTTCAAGCCATTTCAAGAATAATTGTATTTTTCTTTCAGTCGCACTCTATGTTATTGGGGAATCTAGAAACGGTTAAAGAACGATGAATTCATAGTCCATAGGTCGTAACGTCAATTTGGAGAAGAATCCAAAAGACCGAGGAAGGTACTTCTCCAAACTTTGAGAACGTTGATGGATATCATTGATAGTCATAACTAATTTGAAAGATGTTTCGGTTGTACAAATATCACTATATGTAAGAGACATTTTGATTATTTAAAAAATTTGTGTTATTTATCGTATTTAGATTATGTTTATGTAATTGATAATAATAATAATATGATATAGTTCCATGAGTAAAGGCTAATGGATTTCGTACTATCATGAAATAACTTGGATGAGATGTAAATGCGTTGTAAGCTTTACTATGAAACATATTTATCTAGCCAAAGGTTCATCAAGTAGGACATCGATAAAATCGGAAAGGTCGTTGTGCACTGCATCGAACTCATATGATGAGTGCAACTGTATCGAGAGTATGGATAGTCAGTTAGCTGAACTAATTTGTTGAACATAACACCAACTAAGGAATCAGTAATTGATAATGTATGTTAATGTCAATAGAGATGTCATTCATGTCAGGGTGCAAGTGACTGTCGGACATGAGACCATTATTGTAGTGCCCCGAACCAAATTCGTGCCCCGTTCTCCGTTGCGACGCGGAGAACGCAGTTATGAAACATTGTCGCTATCGATTGGTCGGGACCGATTGAATTAAGATCATTTTCTCGTTATGGAATGGCTTCTTTGGAATCAAGTCCCATATTCAGTGGGTTGCGCCTCGAGGATGGACTATGCGGCCGAGTCCGGAGAGACCTCCCGCTGCTTTGTTTTTTATGCTGCACTTACTTCTTTGGCTTTAGCTTTGGTTTTATGAATACGTTTTCGTGAATGTTTTCGATGGATTTCATTGCTTGCGTTCTTCGAACTTCGTATTTCATATCGAACTCGGAATAGAAGGATAGAGTGTTGATGCATTGCTTGTGCGATTTCATGTGATCGCGTAGGCGCCGTCTAGCGCAACAAGACCTTCTTCCCTCTCGCCTCAAACAATCAAGGTGAGTGGCTGACCCTTCTTCCCTTGACCCTCTTATCTCAAATCAATCGATAACATCAATATGAATCAATGTGCTAGATGTAGCCGCAACGACACAAATGCTTATGCTAAATGAACTATTGCACGAATTCTCACGTACATATGCTATACAACTGCTATATGGTTACTTTTACATATAAGTCACATAAGTGTGTTAACCTAACATTGATGCTATGAATAAATGTTGCAACGATAAGACGGGATACATTGAAATCGGTTAAGTTTCTTATGAATGCGTAGACCATGCTTGAGTAATTAGTTTAGTCTAGCACGGTTATGGAACGGTTATGGACAACTTGTGCACAAGGACGATTGTTTCTTCGAACGGTACCCCGAGGCCAAGAGACAGAAAGAAGCAAAGAAATGAAAAGTATCTGCAGTATAGGTTGACTAACAGCCAAAGGTGAATTTTGCTAGCCGTGGTCTTCGCCCGAAACAAGTTCTTTGAACAAATCAAAAGTGGTGACATATGGCAGCTCAGGGCAACAGTATAGTCAATTTTGGCAAGCTGATCAACGATAACTGTATAAAAAGATAGAAAGCAAGGTGAGCACTTATTCCATCTCTATCGGATTTAGACAATAACTTCAGCTTCACATGGCAATCGATTGTTTTAGTATCTCTTTGCTCTCTAGATGTTCTGTTCATTGAGGAGGTACCAAAAAATGTTGTATGAATTCCTTGTTGTCTGGATACTCACGTAAATGCCTCCTTAAGAAATGGAGTTGGTAATAAGTAGCAAGTAGTACTTACGTAATTCACTTAGAATACTACTGGTTTTCTATTTTAGCTCCCAACAGTTTGGGTTTCAAGTGATTATATCTGGAGAAATATTTGTATTGCATCCTATTGAGTCATATAGATATTTAATCCATTTCAGAACACCTAAAGACTAGAACTTACAAATAAATAAATAAAACTGGGAAGTTAAAAACCTACAACAAGCAATTAGCTCAAATAAATGAGAATAAGCCATGAGCCAATTGCAAATTGAATATCTGTTAGCCAAGGTTGCTATGAGCATGAGTCATGCCATAAAACCCTAGACGTGCATTTTGGCTGAGCAGTTTAAGCTCATACAGTCATACAGACAGGGAGAATCCTCCGAGTACCTCTAGAATCATATAAAGAGACTAGATGAAGAGGTTGGGCGATAATACAATATGCTAATAGGGAATTACATTCGTCGTGGTGACACAAAAGCCAGCCAAAGAGAGAAAAGGTATGGCATTGCCGCCCAAAGGTATTGTGTGGATACTGGGTCAGGGCCGGCCCTGAGCATCTTCATCTGGAGCAACCGAACAAGGCCCTCAAATATAGAGGACCCTTAGTTTTGGAAGTTCGTTGTTATATTATTTTTAATGCATAGTTAAATATGACAATGTAGTAATGAAGCTCAAGTGGCAAAGTGCTTGTTTTGCATGTGGGAGGTTACAAGGTTCAATAATATATATATATATATATATATATATATATTTGAAAATAGCATTTATATCTAAAACCTCTAGCCTCTACTAGAAAATAATACATGTTTCAAGAAATAATTTGATATATTGTTTAACAAAATTTTAATTAGCAAGTAAAACACAAGTTCTTTGGGATAAGTTTGGTTTTAAATTTTTTCGATGCATGTTATTTGAATTTGTTTTGTTACTTTGACATGCGAAAAACTTGTAGCCTTTGCGGAAAATAAACATATGGTTGAAACTTAGAAAAAAATAACTCGGTATATTTTTTAACATAATCATAACAAGTAAAACACGAGTTTTTGAAAAACAAAAGATGATTCAAACCAAAATGTATTCGAATCAAAAAAATTCTTGCTAGCATGTATATTGAACATTTTGATTAACATGCTTCGTCTTCTCTTTGCTAACAAGCTTCTTCTGCAATTAAATTTATGTAGATTTTTAGATTTGAGTAGTACTTTTCAAATATTTTGACGTTATAAACGTTCGGCCACTACAATTCTTCTCAATACATGGAACCTAAACAATATTTTCTTATTAATTTTTACTGTACACATTGGTCATTTTTTAAGAAGATTAAAAGTAAGGGTGCGGCTATCCGCACCCCATAGATTACTAAGGACACCCCATGTAAAAAAAAAAAAAAAATTTGGAATTCCTATTCTACCCCCGTCTTTCCATGCTGCTCCCCCCCCCCCCCAACGCCGACCGGCCTCCGCCCCCCTCGCCTGCTCCCCCGACCCCCCCTCCCCTCCCCGACGCCGACCGACTTCCGCCCCCCTCCCCTGCTCCCCCGACCCCCCTTCCCTCCTCCTCCCTCCTCCTCCGACCCCCTCTCCTCTTCCTCCGGCCCCCGACCCCCCTCCCCTCCTCCTCCCTCCTCCTCCTCCGACCCCCCTCCCCTCCCCTCCCCTACGCCGACCGACCTCCGCCCCCCTCCCCTGCTCCCCCGACCCCAACCCCAACAGTCCGACCTCCGCCCCCCCTCCTCCGGCACCCCCTCCTCCGCCCCCCTCCCCTCCTCCTCCCTCCTCCACCAACCCTCCCTTCCCTCCTCCTTCCTCCTCCTCCGACCTCCCTCCCCTGCTCCCCCGACCCCCTCTCCTCCTCCTCCGACACCCCTCCCCGCCTCCTCCCTCCTCCTCCTCCGACCCCCCTCCCCTCCCCCTCGCTCCTTCGATCTCCCTCGGGTTGAGCAGGGGGGGGAGGGGGGTCGGAGGAGGAGGAGGGGAGGGGGGTCGGAGGAGGAGGCGGGGAGGGGGGGCGGAGGAGGAGGAGAGGGGGTCGGGGGAGCAGGGGAGGGGGGTCGGAGGAGGAGGGAGGAGGAGGGAAGGGGGGGTCGGGGGAGCAGGAGAGGGGGGCGGAGGTCGGTCGGCGTCGGGGAGGTGGGGGAGGGGGGGGGGGGGGTGGGGGGGAGCAGCATGGGGAGAGGGGGGTAGAATAGGAATTCCAATTTTTTTTATTTTCTTTTATTTTTTATGGGGTGTCCTTAGTAATCCATGGGGTGTGTATAGTCGGACCCTAAAAGTAAACTTAGCGCCATTAATATATGACAGATTCTTTTTTTTTTTTACATAAATAGGGTCTTATATTCAGTTTCTGAACATGGCCCTCTGAATCCCAGCGCCGACCCTGCACTGGATAGTCGAGTAAATGTTATGTACCCGGCGATAAGTAGTACAATTTACGCAGCCTATAACTGCGCCATTGCTATTGATCTCAATTGAACTCGAAACTATGATGTATGATATGGTGATCAGAAATGGAAGAAAAGTATGGTGGAAAATGACCTTGGATTCCCATTGTGTGACATCGCTCCTGCAGAGGGATGTGCAGACGACTCTCAGACGGATTTCCATCGGCAACGGAGGATCCACCTCCACCTGCTCCATCACAAGGGGCTCCCCTGGGCCCCATGCCACCGCAGCTAAACCGAAACAAAAACAAAATCATTAACTGTGTATGGAAGGACTGTGTAGTGACTGATTTTAGTACCTCTGCAAGTAATGACGGACGGGGGTGACATATCTCTGGAGTATTTCCCCTTTCTTTCTTCCTTCCTTCTAGTCTGCTTGTTGTAGGAACAAGAAGAATTGGGGTTGTTTAAGTTGGAAGTAGGTGGTGGAACAAGAAGAATTGGGGTTGTTTAAGTTGGAAGTAGGTGGCGACACACCAACGTGGGACTATTTTCTTGAGGAAATGGTGTTTTACCTTTCCTAATATTTAAAAGGGATATTTAAATTTTGGGTCTCAAATAAGTTCTAAAATTTATGTTTGGATTTTTATATTATACATAATTAGTGTTTGGGTATCACTAATGTCTCAAAAGTATCACTTATTATTTTTTGTGACACTTTTGAGAGTCAAACACTAATTATGTATAATATGGAGACCCAAACACAAATTTCAGAACTTATTTGAGACTCAAAGTTTAAATATTCCTATTTAAAATAAGTGTGTTATTAACACTCGTAAAATGTTATTATGTATTCTTTTTAATTTTCTATCATTTAAATTTCAAATCTATCCATACATTAATTTGACATTAATTTATCCATGCATAGAGGAAAGAGTGCATAATAACATATTTTAGGAGTGTCAATAATGTTAATTGTGGGACACATTTGGAATTTGATAATAGATAATTAAATATGATGACATTTTAGAAGTGTCAATACGACATCCTAAAATAAAACCTATAGGATCCCGGTGACTTCTCAACTATATCAAGGGGACGTTCTCATGTTTAATTTAGCTTATAAAAATTATTTTCACATAGGGTGAAAAAATTCACCATATTTGCGCAGAGCAGGGAATGTTTGGATTATTCCCAAAAATAGGATCTAGCGCCACCACACTGGTGCTCGAAAATTTTTAAAAAAAATCTGGCACCAGTCACACTAGTGCCAAAAAAAATAAAAAAATCCTAGCGCCAATTACACTGACGCCAAACTTTGACATGAGTCGGTGTTATAAGTTAGATCATGACTTTAAAGATTAGCTAGTCTCATTTTTAGGAAATCTTGATAGATAGCCTATACTTTGACATGAGTCTGTGTTCGTCATCTTCAGACTGATTGATCACATGAAGTCCAAAATCGTTATAGCAACCCAAGGTATAGCTCACCATCGACCTATTCGACTAGCTGACGGGAGCAAAAGTATTTTCTAGGATTGACTTGAGATCGAGATACCATCAGATGAAGGTGTGATGAGAGAATATGTAGCTCCCCTTCCCGGAAATTTGGGAATATTTTATTTTTAATTATTCGAATGGTGATTTTTAGATTTTGTAAATAAATATTATTTCATTTTATGTGGAAGACCTACTCTAGAAACTAGATTTTATTAGGGTCATTGAGAGTTACAGATAGATATATATATAGAGACTTATATATATTCGTATATACATGTCGTAGATATACAGGTGTATGTGTGTCTGTGTATATAAATATATACATATATATGTGTGTATGTATATAAATGATTAAATAGATAATTGTCATATAGGTATATATATACATATTTAATTATATAAGCATAGAAATATATATTCAAAATTTATAGATGTATATACATAATACATGGCATTTATATAAATGTGTATAAGTGTTTGTGTATATATATATATATATATATATATATATATATATATATATATATATATATATATATATATATATATATATATATATATACACACACGCAAACACTTATACACTTATACACATTTACACAAAAAAAAAAAAAAGTGTATAAGTGTATAAGTGTTTGCGTGTATATATATATATATATATATATATATATATATATATATATATATATATATATATATATATATATATAAAATATATATATATATATATATATATATATATATATATATATATATATATATATATATATATATGAAATAGAATAGAAATAAGGAAAGAGATAGAAAAGAAAACAAAAGAATTAGATAAGAAGCAGTGGCAGCCCAGTTGGGCCCGGCCAGCAACCGACCCAAGCAATTCCAGCTTGGGTATTCAACACCACTTGAACCCGAGAGAGTAGAAGCAAACCCGACCCCGTATAACCAAACACATATATATCAGAACGAGAGAGAGGCAGGGAGAAAGTGCAAAACCCTAATCCCGAACCGTGCCGACCCCTGCGCGTCCCTTCCCTGTGCGCGCGCGGCGGAGAGCCACCGCCGGCAAGGCGAGGCCGACGGTCACGCGCGAACCAGCGCGTCGGTACAGCGACAGCAGCAGACTACTGGCGGCGAGAGCGACTTCGTCGCGGGTTCTCGTCGCGCACACTCGATCGTTTTGCGATCCATCAACTCTGGTACGATCCCGACATGACCCCCTCCAAGTCTGTTCTTTTACTTCGTAGATAGAGTCCCTCGATCGCTCGTAAGATCGATCCAAAGTCGATCGAAAACCTGCTTAAAGCAGGACACGAAACAGCCCCAACACCCAGTTTAGAAGCCGATTTCTGGATAACAGATTGTCGAACATAAAAATCTAATTGAAGACAATCCTAGACAACATATAGGGCTTTGATTCTCTTTTTGTAGAATCGGATTTCGTCGACTCTGCGTCGAGAAATCAAATCTCGAAGTTTGCCGAAAACCTGTTTTAAAAATTGGAAAATCGCTCCACACGACGTGCGTCCCGCCATTTCGGGCGACGTGGTCGCGAACTGTAAGCATCGAAAGCTGCGTAACGGCTTCATGGTCGTGTGGACTTTGACGGAATTCAAATTGGTCGCGTGTGCGCGACGAATTTGATGCGTATCCGTCGAAATTCCCCGTATCGTGCACTTTGCAAATTCTCCAATTATTTTGTGCACGTTCGTCAGATCGAGACGAAACTTGCGCCAACAGAACCGTATCATTTTTCTGGTCCTATATGCCAAGTTTGGTCCAAATCTGAGACAGTCGAATCGAACGTCGTTTTGCGGGCCCCACGGTCCCACTCAACGGGCGATTTTGTGCACGGCCCGCCGAAATCCAACTTTGGACATACGGTTGGGTTCGTATAGGAAAACTGGATCCGTAGACATGTAGTTTGACGACTTTAGAGACCGTTGACTCTGGCACGCTTTTCGGTGCAAAGCGGGTCCAACGGCGAACATCGTTTTTGCCCAAAATTACCATTTTGCCCTTGTGTCCAGAATTGGATTTAAGGACAGGCAATCCTAGCTAATTTGACCCTTCTGGACACGTTGGTGATATTTGTTTTAGCATCCGACAATGTTTGTAGATATTTTCTCTAGGTGTCACCATTAGTTGGTCAATTCTTATATTTCCGTAATTCGGAATTAGTACAACCTCATAGTTTAATACTTAGGGACTAGAATTGATCCTCCTTTGACCAGGTTGACTATATTAACCAAAAATCAACTATAGGTCAACCATTGGCTTAGTTTGACCCGGATTGAACTAGAATTTGACTTTAGTTGACATAGTGGACTTGTTGATTGGACTTTGACCTAGAAGGACCTAGAACTATCTAGAATGTACTGTAGATTACTTTTATTTCATGTTAGACTCTTTTGTGACTTGTGATTGCTCTAAATAGGACACTGTGACTCCAGTTGGACATCTACACTTATCAGCGGCTTGGATTACCAAGCGAGTACAGTTTATTGTCTGTATTTCGATATTGATCTTTACTATATTTCATTGATTAGTCATTGGTTATGTGATATTTTTATACTCTATTATAAATTATTGAGTCGGGAATGAGAAGTACCAAGGATGTGTGATCAGACCGTAGACCTTGTAGATCTCGTAGACATTATAGATCTTGTAGACCTTGTTTACTTTCATGCAGTAGATCTTGTAGACCTTGTTTACTTTCATGCAGTAGATCTTGTAGACCTTGTTTACTTTCATGCAGTAGATCTTGTAGACCTTGTTTACTTTATGCAGTAGATCTCGTAGACCTTGTTTACTTTATGCAGTAGATCTCGTAGACCTTGTTTACTTTATGCAGTAGATCTCGTAGACCGTGCGGTATAGTACCCCAGACCGATCACATATCAAAGGTACTTCTAATGGTGGAAAGTATATTGGTCTATTTTTTTACTATTGATTTTCTCACGGCTTTACTGTTATTTTCAAAACTCATGATTGATGCCTAACCTTTGTCTTATAGTCATTTCTTTATTTGAAATTGCATTCAGTGAATTGTGCTCGTTCCATTCCTGACTGGAAACCAACATTTTCAGGTTAGTCGTAGATTCACTTAGCTTGGAAAGTGACGGGGGATACTTGCAGACAAAAGCCTATGCACGAGTCTAGGCAACATGTAAACATTTCCATTCTCTTCTTCTTGCACGGTCAAGCCGTGATTTCCATACCGAGCTATCTCTTTTAGGCAATTCATGAAAGCATACAGTTCATATTGAAGCAAGCAAGCGACAGTTCCATTTTACATATGATCCATTTATTATCTTCTCTTATCTTTTGTTATTGAGGCATCGTTGATCACAGGGACAAGGCAACAGAGTAGACTAGAGATCAATTTTATTAGGGCGTACAAATAAATGCAAGCCCGGTTCGAGCAACTCACCGAGATGAATCTTAATTGAGAGAAGGAGGGACTTCACGCGCCGTTCACGAACAATTCACGCGGCCTGCATTGGCACCAACTGTTGATTAGCATACTTCGTCTCTTTCTCTCAAGATTCGGAATGAATGCGAAATACGATGAAAGCGAACAATGAAAACCAATCATCGAAAACCAACACGAAAACGCATTCATCAAAACCAAGCAGCGAAAGAAAACATCCAACAAAACTCTTGGATTCATTTCAATAGAAGTCAATCCATCAATTGGAAAGGTTCATTGCATTTCATCCGTGATCAATCGATACCGGCAAAGGTTTCACCAAGTACTCAGTTCAAGACTGAGTCAGCAAGCCGTAGGTATTACATAGTGGACCGCGAGGAGCGGGGCACTACATAATAACCCACCGAGAAAAAGTTTTGTCCTCAAAACTTAAGAAACAACACTCACCTCCACTATTGTTGCATTCTGGGTCAAGCAACGTGGAGAGATTGAAGACGCGTGCATTAGTCCGCTGCGGCTGGTTCTGCGGATGGTCTCGGAGGGGCGGTGGGCCTGGCAGCTGCCCACGCTCTTCCGTGTCGTTGTTGTTCGGCGGCCGAACTCTCTTATTCTGGCAATTTATAGCACGGTGGCCCTTTTGACCACAGTTGAAACACTCTCCGTTGGCAGAACGACAAACTTCCTTTGTGTGTCCATGCCTACCGCAGAAAGCGCACACGGGCTTATTATATTGTTCCCCGCCAGTCTTCTTTTCTCCGTCAGTCTTTTTCTCCCCGTCATGATATCTTTTGGCGGGCTGATTCCGACTGTTCTGCGTCTTTGCTGACGCCTTCTTTTGCTGGAATTGTTCTACCTGTAGCGCCGCTTCAAAGGCTTGAGAATAGGACCCGCATTCTCGATTCAGCACACTTAACTGGATGTCGTAATTCAGACCATCAACGAATCGATTTATACGAGACTGTTCCGTAGGGAGCAAGGCAGCGGCAAAATTTGCTAGCTTAGCAAATTCAGATTCATAGTCCTCCACGGACATCTCCCCCTGTTTCAGTGTGATGAAGTCATCCTCCATCTTCTTGCTCATGGCTGGAGGCAGATATTGATCCAGAAATGCCTTCTTGAAGGAGGCCCATGAGATCTTCCCATTCCTAGCCGTTGCGAGTAGCGCCGGCTTCTTCGTCTTCCACCAATCCTTCGCCCGCAGCCGTAGGAGCATAACGGCACAGACTACCTTTTTGCTACTTGGAACTCCTATGAACGCGAACAGAGTCTCTATTTTATCAATCCAGTCCATCACCTTGTCGGGTGACGTCCTGCCTTGAAATTCCGGAGGTTTCGCGTCCAAGAAGTCCTTTGGCCTAAAGACAGTGTGCCTTTGCGCTGGCTGGGGCTCTTCACCCTCTACGGGCTCGATCTCGGGCGTTCCCGTCTGTTCCGTCGCTGCGGTGGCATCTCGATTTGCCGCAAGCGCCATGACAAGCTGGGTCAGGGCATCCAACTGCTTTTGTTGGGCAGCCGCTCGGGCCTGGTGTATTTGGTTGTTTTCCTCACTATCCTGCCTTTGCAGCTCTAACATTCTCATGATCCGTTCTACCGGATCAGTCGAGCTAGATGCACGAGGAGGAGCCATTTCTCTACAAAATAGTGTAACTTCTGTCAGTCTCATAAAATATTATGGACTTATTGTATGGGGCATTGGTTTTCATAACTCAAAATCCGGACACTTTTGAAAGCCGTCAAAGTACTTTATATACTTTTTGAAAACGATATTTGCAAGAGGCCAAGGACGTAAAACTGTGCTCTGATACCACTTGTGCACAAGGAGGTAATCTCTCGATCGATTCTGGGGGCACCTGGAGTCGATCGGCCTAGGAGAGAACAGGACACTTGGGGCTAGAAGTCCCCGCAGAAAAAGGGTGTTAGTCTATTAGTAGTTGGGCAAGAAGTTCCGATTGCTAGTAATGGGAATACCCATGGACCACAATAGTTAGGTTCATGCATATAGATAGAGATTTATTGCAAGCCTAACATGCAGGGACGGAAATGAGAATGTTTTATATATGCAAATTGTGCTAACGTGGTTTCGTGCAGGGATGACTGTCGGCGTTGGTAAATGGGCTATGAATATTCTGCTGTCATGTTTCTTATGAATTGTTAAAAAGAACCTAGACAAGTAGAAAGAGCACTAGTAAATATGTAGCTTCACATGTTGAATTAGTGCAGATATTTGTGAGTTTCGGCGAAGAGCCGCTCGCCAGTACATGATGTGTGCTGACCCACGTTGTGGGCATCCTTTTCAGAAACAAAGGAGACAGGGGGATTTCAAGGAGGCACTAAAGCTCGTCTAGCCCAGTAGAGCTGCGGACCGCCTCAAAGCTTTCTTTCATTTCAAGTCAAGTTCAAGTTTCTTTTCCTTCTGAAGGTGTCTTTCAATTCCAGCTTGTAATAAAGGGATATCATGTATGGGCATTGTGGCTAATTTCAAAAGAGTATTTCAAAGAGAATCTTGTAGCCAAATTATAAGGCAAATCTGAGTTGCAAAGCTTTGTACTTGTATTCCTATCAAGCTATGAATAAAATGAGTATTTCTATTTCAAATCTCTGTGTCCAACATTTGGTTTTCTATAATGGGTGCGTGCGTGTGTTTTGCTTGACTAATGGGTGCGTGCGTGTGTTTTTGCTTGACTAGTTGTTTTTGTGCAGGTACATGGCCTTGTGCAAGCGCAACTTAGGCTTGCACGGCATCACGCCTTAGCGAGGACGATCGATCCCGCAGGGATCCAGGCAAGACGGACGACCCTAGCGGGATCGGGGCGTGACAAAGTTGAGTTGTAGTCATCCCTTTATTTGTACAAGTTTATATTCTTCTACAAATGTAAAACTTGTAATCTTTGTAAGTTAAATTAATTATGTGAATGAGCATTGTTTGTGATTTTGATCTTCATGGCCGTGACAGCGTTCTACCGCCGATACTGCGGCGTAGGCTGGCTTGGACACGTCTCGTATTCGTTTAAAAAAAAAAACGGGTGCGGGTCGTGACAAGTTTTTGTGGTGGCCCATGCAGGTCAGTTTTTGCAAAATATTGCGAACTCGTGATGGTACGTTAGTCGTACTATTACGAGCCTGCAACTAGAAAATGCTCATTCACGAACGAGAATTAATTTAATTTGAGAGAATGACTAGGACTAGGAGTCCCTTATACCAATTTACCGATGGGTAGTCTAGGCCATGCAATGTAGATAAGGAGTTATTAATTTTGATAGAGTGTCAGATTCTTACAAGTACATTATTACCTCTTGATATGACGATATGATCCAATGTAGATAGGTTATTCACTTGGTGAGACAGGGCTTTCTAGAATTAATGGCCTAACCTTGATGACTGTGCAATTCCTTCTCTTTGCCCCTAGATATCACCCTCATATCTTAGTCCAATTGCCTATTTAGTTTCTATTTTGCCTAAGAATTATTATTTTTATGTTATCCTTAGACGAACCTCGAGTTAGTTTCAACTCAAAGTTTTTCCTCAATGGTTTGGATATACATGAAATAGATACTAGAATGGTTGTAACTCTTTTCCTCGGTTTGTTCCTCCATGTTCATCTTTTATTCTAAGGATTATGACTGATGGATACTTACACTTCATTTCATAGCCAGTTGTTTGAATCTCTAGGAGCTCATGAATTTTTACAGATATAGTTAAAGGAATGTCAGTTAACTCATAATGGCAGGACAGCAGCGCACTGTCGCCATTTATTTAAATTAGGGAGACTATGTGTTCACTGCCGCCAGCAGCGCACTGGCAAGGCACGATCCTTAGAGTTGGAATAGTTTAAGAGAATATAGGTTATAGAATATTGCTAAACTATAGCTAGTGATCCTCTTTGACCGTAGTCATCCTTGTGTCCATATAAGGTAGAGTATCGGATAGCATATCACCCTGAAATCACGAATCCAAGAGTTTGCCACAGTACGAGTATACGGGCGAGGCATAACTCTCGGTGAAATGACTTCAGACATGATTACAAGTTTAAGATACTATGGAGGATAGGTCAATGCCATATATGTTCCGTATGACCCAAGGCCAATACTAGTGGAAGTCCTGCAGGATGGATAGCATGTCTTCCAACCCAGTATTCCGTGGTCCTTGTGATCTATTGACGAAGTAATTGACTGACACTAATAGGTTACCTGGAATATAGACGTCGGAAGTCCATAACCCATTAGTTGACCAAGTCCTTGTAGATAAGAAGATAGTAGGAAGACCGTATAAGCAAGAACACCGGGTAAGGTTGATTCTCGCAAAACTCGAACTATTTGTACATTCTTTCAAAAATCTCGCATACTTGTATTTCGACTATCTTGACCAATGCTGCTACTACAGCCTAGTTTTGCAAGCTTACTCTGTTCTCGAGCTTGATTCAAGACATATGTTTAGTGGGGACGCCTGCTAACATATTGTCTAATCAGAATCAGTGTATTATGGTCTGATCAACCATGATGCATTTGGTTCGCACTTCATTTAATTATCTTACGTGGGTTGAGATGTAGAGGTATCTAGGATCTCATCCGCGACTGTATTGACAATTCCACTTGAATTATATGTTCGCCCTTGAAACACGACATTATATTCAGTAACAACTCCCTTGAATTCTTTATTGTTTTTATCTTTCACCGATTTGGAAAGACGAAAGCTCGTGATGGTAGAGAGATACAGAGTATTCCCATGGCTATGATAATGGTAGGCACAAGTGTAGCTACCATCGGCCGGTCATGTGATTGAGTTACTCGTTCTCCCATCGACCCTCAAACTACTATTGAGACTTTCGAGCTATCTGAATTTGAGAATGATTAGGGTTTTACCTTTAGTCAGAACGCCAACCTAGGAGACTATCTATTCTCAAGAAACCAAATGTTGTGAGTCTTTAATTAATTGTTGGAAGCTTGCCTTAACTAGCAACCCTTAAGCCTTGAACCAACCCTTCCTCGACCGAAGCCCACAGTTAGACATGAGATGAGTGGACAATAGGGTAATCATTTACCGTAACACTCATCCCGAGATTGGTTTCCAACAAATATTACTCTAGTTATGTAAATTTTATTATTAAGACCTAACTAGTGTTGGAACACCACAGTCACTAGCTTAGCCAATACCATAGCTTAAATACCCTGTCATCTTATGACCTACCAGTTGTCAACAACAATACATGGTCACTACAATTCTTGTGACAATAGTATGGCAGGTTGACACCAATAGAGATTCACCAACTCAGTTGATAGAATTCTCTTCATGCGAGGTGCCTTAGAGTTGGCTACCCCGTCGATAACTCTCGTATTTGGTGGACGAGTAGGTTATTTTATTTTATCGACCATGTGTCTTAGTACACACTCGTTTTCCATTTATTGGTAAACAAATCCTTGACTTGACCTACATCTATGGTATTCCGTTATGCCGTGCCTTATTCTTTATTGACAAGAGTCGAGGTACAATACCCGGACCTTAGCATTCTCCTAACCTCATTATCCCAAAACCCATGCCTTATTTTAAGGTGGGTAGACTGTAAGCTTTCTAAAATTGTGGGATATGCGAGGATTACCTATTGTTTAGAATAATTTTCATTAGGATGATTATTAGTGCCCCGTAGACTCCCACTTTCCATTTAGATCATTTTGTGTCCCCGGCCGTGTCCTTAATATTCGGAGCACGAGGCCAGCAGTTACCTTCCAACAAATTTCATATGCAAGATCTAGACGAGTCTACCTTCGCCTAAGTATGTCATGTCCCACTCAAACCCGTTCCCTTGTACTATATTTTATGGTACGACTTTTAGGTCAAAAGGGGCGAGTTATAACCCTTACCATAATACCGGTATGCTTTCCGACTTTCATTAGAACTTCAACTTCGATTCGAATCTTTCAAGCCAATATAGGGTTGTGATCTACTCGAAGTCCACTATGCACATGTCACTAGTGTGCTAACCAATTGAGGCCTCATGTGCTACTTAAACTCAAAAGTCACTAAAGGCACATTTTGGACTCTAGAAACTTAGGTAACCAACCTGACGGGCTGCTAGCTCAACCCCTTGGATAGAAACATATTATAGGTTACCCTAACCCAGTATAAATAGTTTTATCATTGGAATCTTGTCCAGCCAATGTAGATTGAAATCCGAGGTTCATCCAACCGACGACTGATGTCAAATTGGAAACCCATTAAGACCCAGTAATAACCGTTCATGCCTACCACCATAGTTGGACTATAAAACCGAACTTTTGAAATAGGTCCCCATGCCTATTATGTAGTCGTCTCCATATTTTTGAGAAGGCATTCGTAACCTTTGTTCCATCTACCTAGAAGTTGTGATACGATCTTGTATTACATTTATATCCCTTGTTTGTGTGTTTAAATAACCACGAAAAAGATCACAATCACGATTACCCAGATCCCGTTCTAGGATGGAACCTTGTTTAGATTAATTTCGAGAACGGAACTTTTGTATTGCACGGATTGCAAGCCCCTCTAGGAAACGAAGGGTTCCTTGACTTAGCAAGTGACTGGACTAGAGTAGCCCAATTTAGCAAAATAAGTCAATGGTTCATAGACTTTTCTTCTATCTGCATCTTTGAATACTCTCCATCACTCTTGAAACTTCATAATTGCCTTCGATTTTTCATCCTTATCTTCCTGTCCTTCATATTGCGGAGCGACGTATGGTCATGCTTAATAGAATTTACCAATATTTTTGCTACTTGTGAAAATTAGTTGCTTGTTAGATTTTTGGATTGCTTGGTAGATAGGAGAGGATTATAGATACCGTGTACAGTAGATATCTATCGAAAAAAAAATTTAGCAAATGGTTGGAAGATTATAAAGTTTTAGTGACATAGATTTGATGGAGTAGTGTGACCAAAGGTGGGTAGAAGTCCTCAAGTATTCGAGTTTATAAAATATTTTTTGAGAAATGAAGTTTGAGGATATTGAGGTAATAGTAGACTTTGATAGTTATGAGCTAGAATTTCGAGGACGAAATTATTTTTAAGGTGGGTAGATTTCTAGCTCCCCTTCCCAAAAATTTGGGAATATTTTATTTTTAATTATTCGAATGGTGATTTTTAGATTTTGTAAATAAATATTATTTCATTTTATGTGGAAGACCTACTCTAGAAACTAGATTTTATTAGGGTCATTGAGAGTTACAGATAGATATATATATAGAGACTTATATATATTCGTATATACATGTCGTAGATATACAGGTGTATGTGTGTCTGTGTATATAAATATATACATATATATGTGTGTATGTATATAAATGATTAAATAGATAATTGTCATATAGGTATATATATACATATTTAATTATATAAGCATAGAAATATATATTCAAAATTTATTGATGTATATACATAATACATGGCATTTATATAAATGTGTATAAGTGTTTGCGTATATAAATAGATATATATATATATATATATATATATATATATATATATATATATATATATATATATATATATATATATATATATATATATATATATGAAATAGAATAGAAATAAGGAAAGAGATAGAAAAGAAAACAAAAGAATTAGATAAGAAGCAGTGGCAGCCCAGTTGGGCCCGGCCAGCAACCGACCCAAGCAATTCCAGCTTGGGTATTCAACACCACTTGAACCCGAGAGAGTAGAAGCAAACCCGACCCCGTATAACCAAACGCATATATATCAGAACGAGAGAGAGGCAGGGAGAAAGTACAAAACCCTAATCCCGAACCGTGCCGACCCCTGTGCGTCCCTTCCCCGTGCGCACGCGGCGGAGAGCCACCGCCGGCAAGACGAGGCCGACGGTCACGCGCGAACCAGCGCGTCGGTACAGCGACAGCAGCAGACTACTGGCGGCGAGAGCGACTTCGTCGCGGGTTTTCGTCGCGCACACTCGATCGTTTTGCGATCCATCAACTCTGGTACGATCCCGACATGACCCCCTCCAAGTCTGTTCTTTTACTTCGTAGATAGAGTCCCTCGATCGCTCGTAAGATCGATCCAAAGTCGACCGAAAACCTGCTTAAAGCAGGACACGAAACAGCCCCAACACCCAGTTTAGAAGCCGATTTCTGGATAACAGATTGTCGAACATAAAAATTTAATTGAAGAAAATCCTAGAAAACATATAGGGCTTTGATTCCCTTTTTGTAGAATCGAATTTTGTCGACTCTGCGTCGAGAAATCAAATCCCGAAGTTTGCCGAAAACCTGTTTTAAAAATTGGAAAATCGCTCCACACGACGTGCGTCCCGCCATTTCGGGCGACGTGGTCACGAACTGTAAGCATCGAAAGCTGCGTAACGGCTTCATGGTCGTGTGGGCTTTGACGGAATTCAAATTGGTCGCGTGTGCGCGACGAATTTGATGCGTATCCGTCGAAATTTCCCGTATCGTGCACTTTGCAAATTCTCCAATTACTTTGTGCACGTTCGTCAGATCGAGACGAAACTTGTGCCAACAGAACCGTATCGTTTTTCTGGTCCTGTATGCCAAGTTTGGTCCAAATCTGAGACAGTCGAATCGAACGTCGTTTTGCGGGCCCCACGGTCCCACTCAACGGGCGATTTTGTGCACGGCCCGCCGGAATCCAACTTTGGACATACGGTTGGGTTCGTATAGGAAAACTGGATCCGTAGACATATAGTTTGACGACTTTAGAGACCGTTGACTCTGGCACACTTTTCGGTGCAAAGCGGGTCTAACGGCGGACATCGTTTTTGTCCGAAATTACCATTTTGCCCCTGTGTCCAGAATTGGATTTAAGGACAAGCAATCCTAGCTAATTTGACCCTTCTGGATATGTTGGTGATATTTGTTTTAGCATCCGACAATGTTTGTAGATATTTTCTCTAGGTGTCACCATTAGTTGGTCAATTCTTATATTTCCGTAATTCGGAATTAGTACAACCTCATAGTTTAATACTTAGGGACTAGAATTGATCCTCCTTTGACCAGGTTGACTATATTAACCAAAAATCAACTATAGGTCAACCATTAGCTTAGTTTGACCCGGATTGAACTAGAATTTGACTTTAGTTGACCTAGTGGACTTGTTGATTGGACTTTGACCTAGAAGGACCTAGAACTATCTAGAATGTACTGTAGATTACTTTTATTTCATGTTAGACTCTTTTGTGACTTGTGATTGCTCTAAATAGGACACTGTGACTCTAGTTGGACATCTACACTTATCAGCGACTTGGATTACCAGGCGAGTACAGTTTATTGTCTGCATTTCGATATTGATCTTTACTATATTTCATTGATTAGTCATTGGTTATGTGATATTTTTATACTCTATTATAAATTATTGAGTCGGGAATGAGAAGTACCAAGGATGTGTGATCAGACCGTAGACCTTGTAGATCTCGTAGACATTGTAGATCTTGTAGACCTTGTTTACTTTCATGTAGTAGATCTTGTAGACCTTGTTTACTTTCATACAGTAGATCTTGTAGACCTTGTTTACTTTCATGCAGTAGATCTTGTAGACCTTGTTTACTTTATGCAGTAGATCTCGTAGACCTTGTTTACTTTATGTAGTAGATCTCGTAGACCTTGTTTACTTTATGCAGTAGATCTCGTAGACCGTGCGGTGTAGTACCCCAGACCGATCACATATCAAAGGTACTTCTAACGGTGGAAAGTATATTGGTCTATTTTTTTACTATTGATTTTCTCACGGCTTTACTGTTATTTTCAAAACTCATGATTGATGCCTAACCTTTGTCTTATAGTCATTTCTTTATTTGAAATTGCATTCAGTGAATTGTGCTCGTTCCATTCCTGACTGGAAACCAACATTTTCAGGTTAGCCGTGGATTCACTTAGCTTGGGAAGTGACGGGGGATACTTGCAGACAAAAGCCTAGAGACTAGCTAGATAGTTGAGTTGTAGTCATCCCTTTATTTGTACAAGTTTATATTCTTCTACAAATGTAAAACTTGTAATCTTTGTAAGTTAAATTAATTATGTGAATGAGCATTGTTTGTGATTTTGATCTTCATGGCCGTGACAGCGTTCTACCGCCGATACTGCGGCGTAGGCTGGCTTGGACACGTCTCGTATCTGTTTAAAAAAAAACGGGTGCGGGTCGTGACAGAATATTCCAATGACAGCATTTGAAACTCGATACGGCCACTACAAGTGTTTGGTGATGCCTTTTTTATTGACAAATGGACTTACTGTATGTATGAATGTGTCACGCCCCAGTATCGAAATACGGGGACGGACTAGGCCAGCTACTCCGTATGAGGTATAAAACGTCATACGGCGATCGTGGCTGTCAATCTTGCTGGGTATCCTAGCATGCAAGCAGTCTATGGCCTAAATCTGATCTCTTATCCACAGGCAATAATCAATGAAATAACGACAAGAGAGATAAATCATATGAAAAACAGGAAATACTCATATGATAATCAGAGAGTCTACAATAAGAAATAATGTAGACAAGAATACCTTCCCACACAGTTCCCTCATGGTCAGGAACTGAAGCACGTCCTCCAAGTCAAGTCTGGAAGATCCACATGGTCGGTCACAGGCAATCTGGGAACAATCTAGGGTTGGTCAGGCCAACCGTAGCAAGTACCAGAAAGGAAGGCTCAAGGACGGGCGAAGAAAACCAGCAGGATATAATATAACAGAAATAGCATCTAAAAACAGTAAATGAGGTAAGGGATCGTGCGGTACCAACGCACGATAACAATCCAACAACTAAAAGTATTCTGGTCGTAACCTCGGTCAATTAGCCTATCGTAGCACAATAACCAACCCAACAATCAAACAAGAACATGGGTTGGATCATGCACCACGATAGTCCATGTTCCTCAGTTATTCCCAAAAGTAACTCAACAATCATCACAATCATCCTAACATACACTAATGCCTGCATCGCTAACTGGAGATCGTAGTCTATCATCGGAACAGTAACCCATCCCTACATCAAACAAGAACAAGGGAATGAATTACTGCACCGGGACAGCGTTACGTGCCAGCCAGCTTAGCAAGCAACAAGCCAAACAATTATGTAAATAAGCGGCCACTCAAATGTCTACGGCTGTCTATGTGGTGGTTGGGTTACCCCAACAATGCAATATAGGAATCCTCAGATCGTGCTATATCCCGCAAGGGCTAGCGAGGCCAAATAACACATAGCAGGTAGGTATGCATGGTCCCTCGGAAGGCCACCGTGCTAAGCAGGAGTACATATAGTAGTCGGATACTGCCATATCCGTGGCGGCCAACCCCGACGTGCCAGGACGAGCCTGTGGCGGCTGGTAATGCACGATCTCGGGATTCCGTTCCCTTCCAATACTTCTACCATTTTTAGTTGCCTAGATTAACCCTACATTTATCCGGAATCACATGTCGTGGTCACATACTCATCCTCCTAGATGTCGTACCTCAGTACGAGAACGCTAAGTAAGAATCAGCCTCGGCACCTATAGTCCCAGTTGTGATCCATCCTCAGTGTTATGCAACAAGCAAGCAAGCAATCCTAACCACGCTAAAACTATAGGCCAACTACCAGATACCCGTGCAGGTAATCATATAATATAGCCAGAATATCAAGATGGCATCGCAATGCCATATGATCATGGAAGTAGCACCTCAAAGTACCAATAGACAAAGGGCACCGCAGTGCAAGGTCAGGGCCAGTACCTCACGGGGTAAGCTGGACTTATAGCACGGATACAGGTAGTCAGGTCTGGGACAAGGACAACTCTGTCAGTCACAAGAAGTCATCTGCCCACATCGTGGCATGGATATCAGGTCAAGTACAAGACCAGAACCTCTACTATAATAACATCTCAAGCATATATGGGAGCCTACAGCTCCAATCATCAAGTCGGTCTATCCACCAAATCAATCTATCAAGTGTCTCCCATCCATGAGGGAGTGAATATCACGTCAATAAAGACAACCACCAAGTACCAATCTCATTCCCCCTAACATTGCTAGGCCCTCAGACTCACAAGAATCCTCCTAGACAATGATCACAAGCCACTAGAAAACAAGCCCCTCAACTACCAAGACACAGCAATCAACCAGGTTCTCTAACTACCGGAATACACAAAGGTACCGGATTGGGCGTTTGGGAAGTCGAGTAAAAATCATATAATAATACCCTCGATATCCTCCTCGTTCCGTGAGACACTCGCACCAGTATCCAAAATCCAAAAGTCCTCGAAGACATATCTGATCAAATTAGAACATCACCAAAGAACTAGCAACACTGTCTAAGAATCCACTTAGTCTACCATAATCATTATCTCAATATCATATCTCCTCATAGTCAATCCTCGAATCAGATCATAATTCCAACACACGGGTCAGCACTTAATCAACGCCGTCGGATGATGACAAGGATTGTGTGAACCACTCTGGATCAGATCTACAACCCTTAAACCAAACAAGGACCAGGGTTACAGACCCTCACCCGAGTAGAACCACTCTCTTTACACAATCCGACGGACAGGACAGACAATGAGATAACAAACTAAACTAGAACACCATCTAAAGGAAGAATCACGAGTCAAGAGTCCAATGGGTGATACCGTCGAAAAGGTAAGGATTACGTGAACCACTCTGGATCAGATCCACAACCCTTAAACCAAACAAGGACCAGGGTTGCAGACCCTCACCCGAGTAGAACCACTCTCCTTACACAATCCGGCGGACGGGACAGATCAAGACGCTAGGCGACTAATCTAGTCGGGAGTCTACCTAGCAGGCAATGAGATCAGGGATACTATACCAAGAAGAACATGCATGAGTTCAGTCCCGCAAACCAAAGGAATGCACTGCCCTATCCTTCGAACCAAATTCCCAACCGGGAATTCTGGAAAAAATCCGACAGAGTTTCCTTTGTATTCTGGACGGGAGCACCCTACGAATTGGGGCTAAAATCCACTCGGCACAACCCGCCGCGGAATCGCAGAATCGCAGACTGAGAACACTAAGTCTCAGCTACCAGCAGCACTACGATGTGTACTGGAAACAAGTCGATAGCCGAGAACACTAAGTCTCGGCCTCCAGTAGCACTACGATGCGTACTGGAAACCTCTCGAACCCGAGACCACTAAGTCCCGGTCTCCAGCAGCGCTACAATGCGTACTGGGCGCCAAGCCAACATGCATACTAATAAGATAACTGCCTCGCAGGGCGCACCACAACACATGTCCATAAATTCCTAACCCAAGCACAAATACCGCCACAAGAGTAGTTCGCCAAGCCGTACCCGACCGCGAGTCGGACACGGGGCATATGGGGACAATCCATACGTGTGAGTCGTGCTCGTGTCCTCGGAGGTGTGGATGATCCGTCCGAGTTGTCCGATACGGTCGTAAACCGGTATCGAACCAAGCTATCCTAAGTTATCATCATGGCAGTTCTACTACTAGGCTACACTAATCATGATTATACAATTTACAAGTACAAATTAATTAAATGCAATAAAATCCAGGAGAGAGGGCAAGAGCCGTCGATAAGCAAGGGATACTTGCCTAGAGGGCTCGGCTAGGTAAGCAAGTCTTCGGCGATCTGGATCCAAGCTAGCACGTCCATCGAGGTCCTCAGAACACATAATAAACAATCATTAGAATTAAATAATAAAATAATAGAATAATCACAAGAGATGGCAGAAGGCTATACCGTGCGGGTCCCGCAAGCAGTGCAGGGATCTGGCACGGAAACTGAGGCACACAGACCGATATGGGCATGCAACCCGAGACGCGCACGTATATCGAGACGTGCACGAGAATCGAGATGACTCGAATATCGAGACGAACAAAAAACAGAAACGTGCACGTAAATCAAGACGTACACGTAGATCGAGATGACACAGAGACCAATACAGCACGCCAATCGGAGCGAGCACGCAAACCGAGGTAACACAAGATACAATATTACGCACAAATCGATACGGCATGCAAATCGGTGCATACACGTAAATTGAGGCAACACGGGTCACAAGTTAGGCACAAAGGCCGAGACACGAGGATCGAGGCAACACACAAACCGAGGTGGCGTGGTGCCCGAGACAGTGCGGGGCTCGAGGCATCCCGCTGTCCAAGGCAACACGCGAATCGAGGTGACACGAGAACCGAGACAGCACGTACACCAAGGTGTACGCGTATCGAGACGGCACATAACCCGAGCAGCACGGGGCCCAAAGCGTCCCGCTGCTCAAGGCGTGCACGGAGCTCGAGGGCTCGCTTCCCGAGACGTACGGGAAACGAGGGAACACGCAAGTCAAGCGTGCACGCGGCCCGAGGAGAGTGCGACTCCCAAGGCTGCACACTGCTCGAGCACCGCGGGGCCCAAGGGCGACCCGCCACTCGAGGCTGGCACGGCGCTCGCGGCGGGGCACGGCGGCTCGCCGGACAGAAGGAAAGAGGGAGAGGAAGAGCAGATCCATAGAGGGGAAGTGCCGCCGGGGTCGGCCAGGCTCCGGCGGAGGGGAGGAGACAGAGAGGGGAGGCCGGAGGAGCTTACCGGGGTAGGTCGGCTCTCCGGCGGAGGAGACAGCGGCCACGGAGGAGATGGCGGCACTGGCGGTGGCGGCCGCAGCGGAGGCCGGAGGGGGCGACGATGATGGTGGTGGCGCGGGTGGCTGATGGCAGTGGCGTGGGTGGCTGATGGCGGCGCTGCTCAGGGCGGCCGGAGGGGGCGACGATGATGGTGGTAGCGCGGGTGGCTGATGGCGGTGGGAGCTCAGGGCGGCCGGAGGTCGGCGGAGGCCGGGAGAAGAGAGGAAGACAGCGAGCGAGAGAGAGGGACGAGAGGCCGAGTGAGCGGGAGAGAGGAGAGTTGAGGGAGGAGAGAGAGGGCCGGGGGGGTGAGTGTGGTCGGGAGAGAGATGAGAGAGAGAGGAAGGAATTGGGGGTGGGGGTCGGCTGATCCAGCAAGTGAGAGGGAAGAGAAAGAAAGAGTGAAGAGAGAGGTGAGGGGGTTAGGTAGGGGGGAGGAGAGAGAGATGATGTGAGGGAGTGAAATGACAAGAGAGAGGGGGAGTAGATATTTTGGAGGGTAGACTAGGATCATGAAATTAATTAATAATAAATAATTAATGAGGGCAAAATCACCTCCAATAAAATAATAAAAATTTCAAATACACCCCAAAAATTAAAATCCTCCAAAATACGAAATACAGTCGAAATACAGTCATATACCTATTTCTAAAATAGGGATATGACAGAATGTGATCAACGAGGTGTTCCGCCAGTACCTGGAACAGTTGTAGTTTTGATTATATTTGGTTATAGGACAAAAGCTATAGAGGAAGCCTATTTCATAAGAGGATAATTATCTAATGTAGGTCTGAGTAGGATAAAACATATCTACTAGAAAGGCTGACTAGAACAGAGTGGCATTTCAATTTATTAGTTTTAGTTTTGTAGGAAACCCCTCTTAATTAATGGGTAGATATTCTTACTCCTGCCAAAAATATAGAATGAATTAAAAGTTTTACCTACCCATGGAGATTCTTAGGAGAATAAGATAGAATTTGAGAGATTATACAGTTGAACTTTAGTAATAGTTATAGCTACCTAAGCAAAACCATGACCACCATTGTGGAGACTTTAGAAGGTATGACTAGAGACTTTTGTTATAGGTAGAATGGTTTGATAAGTCTTGTACTTAAAGCTGGACTCAGGGTGTTAACTGAGCCGGGTTGGGCCAGCCCGGGCCCAGGGTTGACCAGGCTTGGGCAGGGCAGGGCTGGGCTTAGCCCGGTCGGAGCAGCAGGCCGGGTCGGGTTGGCCCGGAGGACGGAAAAGTCGAACCCAGCCCGGACCCATGGCCCGGTTTGGTCGGAACGGGCTGAACCGGGGCTAGGCCGGGCTAATTCAGTATTGGACCGGGCCAGCACGATTTTTTTGGAAGAAACCAAAAAAAAATATTTTACTTTTTACCATTTATGCTTTAAAAAAATTAGAAATTATAAAGTAAAAGTTAATATACAACATTACAAGTATTTTTTCCTAAAAAATTAGAAAGTAAAAGAAAATTATTAATCTCAAGATAATTTAATGTACAACAGTTTAAGTATTTTCTTCCATTAAATTTGTAATAAATTGTAAAAGCTATAAACTGATATTTTATTTATAAATTAATTGTAAAAAAATGTACAAGTATTTTTTGATCGTCCGTTGTCCTTCATTCGTCTATATTGCTCAGCTCTTCCTTCAGTAGTGTCCTCCCAGACAAGACACTGAAAGTCCAGCTCACTGATGTCGGCATTTTTATCGCTTGAGTTTTGGGTTCGTTCTTCCGCGCGAACCCAATCTTGAATGCAGACGCAAGCTTCCAAGATATCCGACAACATCCTGCTCCTCTTCTTGTTTAGTATCCTTGAACCTGCACTATAACAAGATTCTGATGCTGCCGTAGACACCGGGACCATTAGTATATCGTGTGCTATAGAAGAAAGTATAGGGTACATTTTTATGTCTTTTTTACCATAATAAAAATGGAAAAATAAGTTGGAGTTTTATCATATTCTTCATAAGAATTTAAATATAACGACAGTTCCTGAGTTGGTAGAAAAGATTATTTTTTTTCTTCCTTTGCAGTACGCTGGCAGCATGTGATGATTTAGACATAAGACCAGAGTTACAACTACTAACTTGAAAGGTCGTACCAGGTCGGGCCGAGACAACTCGTTCTTCATACAAAGTAATTAAAGAATATAAAACATCTTTAATCTCTACTTTTAAGTTACTTACATCTACATTCATATTTTCATGAAAATCATCTAGCAATATGAATACGCCATCTAATTTGATCTTCGGATCAAAAACCAAAGCCAAACAATATAAAAAGGTATTTTACCCTAATATTTTGAAGTTTTGTTTCCATTTTGGAAACAATATGATCAAAACCAGGAACATTTCTATATTTATATAATAAATGAGACATGTTAATAAGTTCTCTTAATGCTAGTGGAGAAGTTGGATAATAAATGCCAGATAAAATACTTGTAGCATTGTAAAATAATTCTAAAAATTTAAAAATAGAAATAGCAATTAACCAATCATTTTCAGTAACTTGATAATCAAAACCTGGATTAACATTACAATAATGAGTAATAACATCTTTAAATATAATACAAGATTTCAACATTAAATATGTAAAATTCTAAGTATGCGGTGCATTCTTAAAAATATTCTAAAAGTTATACCATATTGTGCACATAAAGTTTTAAAAACTTGTTTACTTGCAGAATTATTCAAACTTTGTAGACATAATCTAAAAGTTTCTAAATTTATATAAAAAAATTGAAGACACTTGTACTACTAAATTAATAATATTACAAGCACATCTAACATGAAACAGTCGTCCTTCTACTATAGGTAAAAATTGTGAACTTAAAATACTAATAGAAGAAGTGTTACTACTAGTATTATCAAAAGAAATATAAAAAAAATTATTGTGAATATCATATTCACATAAAAATTGCATGATGGCGCCACCGATTACAGAACCGGTATGTGGAAATTCCAAAGGCCGTAGACAAATAATACATTTTGACATCTACTTTGGATCTATATAATGTGCCGTGATACAAATAAAAGCTAGTTTTGTTTTGTAGTCCATATATCAGAAGTTAGAGTAAACTTACTAACATTTACGAAGCTTTGCTTTAAATTTGTCCTTTTCTTTTGAAATATTTTGATAGCCTTCGATATTGTAGTCAATCTAGAAACTTTATTAAAACAAGGGTTAAGAGTAGTACTTGCATACTTATAATACCAATCACTCTCCGTATGTGAAAGGTTATTCATCACAAATAAGAAATTTTGTTAGCTCGGTTTTGTTACGAGCAGCAGAATAAATAAAATTACCTACAGAAGATCCTTGAGGACCGATGCTTATCTGTGACTGCCTAGCTTGCCGTGTGCCCTTACCAGGACAAGTGTCATAGTGTCTTTTCAATGTGCCCGTGCCATAGTTCCTTTTTCACTTAAATATTTTCTTACATTTCTTACACTGTGCACCTTTAGCAATTGGTTTTTGATTTTTGGGATCTAAAATCATTGTGTTCTCAATATCAGTGACATTTTTTATAATATTGCCATAAAACTGATTTCTCCCTAGTTACAACATTTGTGGCCATGCTCCTAACTTCAAGAGGTGACCTTTGTGTCGGTAGCACAGAATCTGGAATAAGATTAATTTTAAAGAAATCAGCGTAGTAAGAAATTTTTTGTTCTAAATCACCTCTATAAGGGTAGTTAGAACCAATAATATCCATAGTTTTAAAATTAAATTTTTCAAAAAAACAAGAAAGAAGAGAAAAAAATGTTATCTACCAAAAAAGAGAAAGGCAGACAGAAAAAATAAAAAATTGCAAAAAAATTCTAAAATTTAAATTACTTGGAAGGTCAACTTCACGGAAGAGATGTTCAACTCCAAGAATTTTCACAGAATTTGAAACCTCAAGAACACTGCACTTTGGTTTCCAAGAAGTTGCACTTCAAAGTCCAGAAACTTGTTGCTCAATTTTCATAGAATTGCTTAGCTTGAATATTTTGTAAGAGAGGAAAGAAATGGTTGTGTAATTTATATGAATTTTGGTCTATTTATAGATTTTTTTGGGTGCAAAATGACCTATTTTACCCCCACAAAAGAGTTATTATAAGGATATTTTTGGTCATTTTCAGCAAAATGACCAAAATACTCTTCCAACAGTCTAAACACAATAGTAAAATAGGGGTAAATATTGGCCCATTGGTCATGGTCAAACCTAATTTTAATAATTGATCAAACTCTGTCTCGATATACGGAACAACTCAGATGTTTACTCAAGACGTTTTGGACACTGATCAAGATTGGATATCTACTCAGTTCAAGACCGAAGCTATGTTTGCCACTCAAGGCTGTATTTCTTTATGCAATATAATTTTTACTTTTATTGAGTCTAGGAATATATTGTACACCGAGTCGTACTGGCAAATAGGCTATCCAAAATCGTTTTCAAAATTGACCTATGTTTTGAAAAACATCTCTTATTTACAAAAGCTTATGAAGGATTTCAAAAAGCCCATAAATATTTTTCTTAAAATAAACCTGACCAACCCTGACAGAACTCGGCCAAAGTTCGGCCAGAGTTCGGCCAAGGTGAACGTTATATGAACGTTGATTTTTGAACTTGGTCTCCCTTTAGTTGCGATTTGTTATATAAAAATCTGTCCGAATTCTGTCCGAATTCTGCCAGAGTTATGCCTTTTGAAAAACTATAAATATAGAGGAATTCTGATCATTTCAAATCACTCATTCACTCTCATCTCTTCTCTTCTAAAGCTTACGTTTCTTCCAAAGAGTTTTCTAAAAGCTTTTATTTTTAAATTCTAAGCCAGTTACAATTCTCTAGTCAACTTGCCGTACGGTATGGTGTGGTCTAGAAGATTTCAGAAAAATTATAATCAGAGGCTTGATTGAAGAAAGACTCTTCAAAACTGAAGTTGGTCGAGTTCTTCGTAACAAAGCCCGCGTCTGTAGAAGTTACAAGGACTTCGTATGAAAACTTGCGGGATTTTTCAATAGTGGATTCAACTGGAAGCTAGAGTTCTTCCGACTGGACTAGTCCTCACAAGAGAGAAACCAGTATAAATCTCTGTGTTTGCGTTTGCCTTCTGATCTCTTATCTTTATAGTTATTACTTTGTGATTATTATTATTATTTATGTGATCTTACTGCTAACAAGTTTTTAATTAGCAATACTCCGCTTCCTACTCTATTAACCCTCCTCTAGAGTATTCTGCTTTACGACTTCGTTCCTACAGTAAAATGGTCATTTTGGCCTTCAAATATTTAAAAAATTACGAAATCGGCCGAACTGGGGCTTGACTGGGCCTGGACCGGGCTGGTCCGAGCTGGCCCGGTCAGGTTTGACCAGCCTGGACCCATGGTCAAACCGGGTTGGGTTGGTTCGGGCTTTCGATTCTGGGGGTGCAACCTAGCCCGGACCGGTTGCTCACTCGGTCGAGCCGGTCCGGGTCGTTGACCGGGCTCGGGCCGGCCTAGACCGGGTTTGACCAGGCTGGGCCCGAGCCAGGGACCGGGCCACCCGGCCCAAGTTGCACCTTGAGACTGGACCTAAGTTTATCTAGAACCATTATTTGTATAAATTTTACTTGAAGAATATAAAAATCTATGCTTTAAATGACTATGTGCTTAGCTAAGGTAGGTAGAATTCTATAGGTCGTCTCCTAAGGTGTAAGTTAGAATATAGTACAATATAAAGCCTAACCCTAATGAGCAACCCTGGAAATATTGGACTAAACCCTGCTACCTTTTGCCTAAGATTGGGTCTAGAGTAAAAGTACTAGAGAAATTATTATTGAAAGATAATAATAGGATAATATTTGACCTAAGGGTGCATTTGATTACAAGGTGGAAAATATGTGGAAAAGAAATTAATTCCATGGAATTATTTTCCTAGGAAAAAAATTTCATGGAATTTTAAAAAAATTTCCATGGAAAACTTAATTTAGGTATTTGATTGCCATTATTTTCCATAAAAAATACTTATTTTCCATGGAAAATGATATTTTCCATGAAAAAAAGCCCAATCAAACACAGCCTAAGAGTATTGAATACAGTAGGAAAATCTAAGTTAGAATAGACGATCATCCCTATACATGGTAAGACTAGCCTTGAAATGACCTATAAAAGACTAGGATTAGAAGATTGACCAATAGGTTTATGTATCTGTTTAGCTCAGCCTCGACTGCTACCAACATGTAGGTATAGAATGGTTAGGTACACTTGTAAGAATTGTATAGATTGTTTATAGATAGAAGGGGTGGATCGCTAACTAAACCACTAAAGTTTGTTATATAACCTATATGAGTATAGTATAGAGTTAAGGATTGACAAAGCTTTTGGAGTAATTGTGATTTTACTAACTCTGTGCTTAGTCATAAATAAAGACTTGAGAGCCAAGTTAGAAGCCTTACCTTAAATAGACTAGTAACCCTTCATTGATGCAGTTTAGTTAGGAATTTTAGATAAATTGTAACTAGAATAATTATGTTTGGATTAAGGTGTACCTAGTTGTATATTCTAAGAAGTAGAACACCATGATGTTGGAAGCGATAGTTAAGGAAAATCAGGCACTATCGGATTGAGGGACTAGAGGAGAGAAGGTAGGATATAAGAAACTTTAAGGAGATATAAGTTAGATTTTGGCTTTTACGATTAGTTAGTCATATTTTTAAGAATCAACGTTATCCTAGGAAATTTGGATTGATTAGTCGGTTATAAGCCTGACTGATACCGAACTATCCCTTTTGTTAGTCGCCGAGGGTCATGGACTGCCGCGGTGCATGGTCCCCCATTGTATTTATAGGGTCAGGCCATTGTGTTACCTATGATCCGAAATGACGACACAAAAGTCCTTTGGCTGATCATGGCTATATGGTGAATTTTATCTCGGTAAAATATGACACCTCTTGTCCTTGTTAGATGTACTGGATGTAGTCTCGGTTTAAATCGTACCCCTATCCTTTCATTTTGTGATTCACGAGTGATTTTCTCATCCTTTTATGGGATTAGGTATGTTTGATATATTAGGTTTTATTATTTGCTGTTATATTATGGTGTTTAATTTCGAGGATAAAATTTTATAAGTTGGGTAGGTTGTAAGTCCTTTGAATTTTAGGGATTGCTTTTTATATATTTAATAGGATTAATTATTATTAAATAATATTTTAATTTCAATTTTGACTATTAAATATCCTTTATCGTAGTTTTGATTTTAGAAGCACAACAATTGCCAAATTTTCAAAACAAATTTCATATGCATGATCTAGACGAGACTATCTTCATTTAGGCATATCATGTCCTACTCAAATATGTCTTCTTGTACCCAATTTTTATTGTGCAACATTTGGGTTAATAAGTCAATTCGAACACCAATCGTATTACCATTGTCTGTTTCGGTTGAAATTGGAGACCCAACTTCGAATCAAACCTTTCGACCCAATACATGGTTTTGATCTACTCTGAGCCTACTACACACATGCCACTTGTATCCCACTCAATTGGGTTCTCATGTGCTACTTATACACAAAAGTTATACAAGTCACATTTCGGACTTTTCAGAAACCAACTAGCTAACCCGATTTGAAACTAACCCAACTAGTAGTGGTAGTGCCTATTCTAGGTTGCCCTAACCTAATAGGATTATCTTAGATTGATTTTTATTAATTCAAGTCTAGCTATATTAGATTTAATCCCATGTGCAAACCCACCATAAACTACCTTTCCAAAGTTGTAACCCATGAATCTTTTAAAGATTATTCAATTATATCTTTTGATATAGGCCTCTTAAACCCGCAAAACCTTACCACTCTCACATAAACCCTAACCCTTCGTCCTATATAACCTTATATATAGCAAAATCTAACCTAGAGGCCACCCTCCCCAACACACCCAAACCCGACCTCCCTCCCAACCGCTAGGCTGCCGACCCCCTTCACACCACATAGCAGTTTGCACCCCTTTTCGACGAGGCACTGCCTCCATGATGACCCCAAGACACCCTCTTTTAGCCTACTAAGCCCTCGAGGAGCCACGACCGTTCGTTTGGTGTGTGGAGCATCAAATCTAAGCCAAAACTTCAGCCTTAACAGTCAGTCTGAACCAACAGGTTGGTGATCTTCAAGCTCTTATTTACCTACTTTTTATTGATCGAACCTTGATCAAACAAACTTTAACGCATACCCCTTTATGTCCCCTACCTTCCCTCAAAGCCACATCTCATGGATCAACTTCCTTTGTCCGTGGTATGAGTTATACGATAAGGTGTCCAGGCTGAACCTTGTTTGACGTAGTTGCTATCCGCGCAACTTTGCAAAGCCTAATGACAGCCTCGACACCCTTGGTGAGCACCCTAACATCCCCCTCTGAACCCCCTTCCACATGTATAAATTGCTCATTCGATTTTATATAGTTTTATGTCCGAAACTTTAAAGTTTCCGTCATCAAAATCTATTGAATCTTCATAGATCGACATGTTAGCTTTTGTGCACCAATTTGCCATAAATTTTTTGATGTTCATAACCATGATTTCTCATGATATAATTTCTGAATATTCATCATATTTGCATAATATTTTAGAATATAAATCTACTATTTTTGCAGGGTTAGATACTTTACAATCAATCCAAAATTTGGCAACCGTGTGCCACTAGTTGAATATATTAACTAGTTACCATATTTTCTTGTCAATAATATAAATAGATTATGTTTAAAATTATTTTTCATATTTATTCCATAATTTTTATATCATATTTTATGATTACAGATATGATAGTTTAATGGTGTAGCATGTTACCTATAAAAGTATATAAATATCTAAACTGGGTTCTAGATTAGACTAGTTGCATTGTGACCTAGTTTAGATCATATATAGAATTGATATGATTGCTTTGTAGCATACATTAGTGTCATATTTGACTGGTAGTTATTATTGTATTTTAGAAGTTAATGATGGTTTAACTGGGTGTACTGAAGTCGGACCTTTGTACGCTCACTTGGAAGATTCAGGCAAATGTACCTTGCTGAAGTTTCAGTATATGTGTTTTACTTTTTTTTACTTATTATTTATTTATTTCTTGGTTCTACATATTATGGACTTAGGATACAGTTGGTACTTAGCTTCTGATTTGCGTTAGGTTGTCGATGTTAGTATGTAGATATCGAGTATCGATACTAGGCGCATGGTGTTGCATGTATATTCATATTTTATTTGACACGATAGACCATAGGACACTGACACGATAATGATACAGAGTCTTACGTAAGATATTCACGGTTTATGTATTCACGGTTACATATTATGTGATAGGATATATGAGTTGGTACTTGTTCTTGAGATTTTACTTGACTTGACATGACTTGACTTGATAGATCTAGACCACGGGATGGGAAGAACATTACCGTAATATCAGGCTACCTTGATATCTTTAACCTTGTCTCTATAGCCGGGACTTGGTTGTTACCCTACTCGTTTACCTTTGTCTCTGTAGTAGAGCTTTGGTGTTAATGACATGTATGTCCTTGGTCCCACGACACGGTGTCTTAGGAAATGGTCTCGTTGAGGAGCTTGTGAGCACTCAGTGGTCGAAGCTTGATATCCCGAAAAATGTTCTCACGTGCATTTCACATAGATGGTTATTGTAGTTACCCTTCAGTTTTTAGTACTTTGTTTATTGTTACTTGACATGCTATTTTGTACCTTGTTACATCCCTTCGAGGACCTGCCGATCTCTCAAGGTATTCAGTTTTGTAAAGACAGTCCGCTGATCATGGTAGGGTTGATATTTTCAAATCAGATAGTTATCGTGATTTCGTACTTATATTCATTACTTGTGTACTGTTTATTAGCCTAGTTTTATAGACCTATATTGTTCTTCGGGTCTATTCAAACGAGTATGTTAATGGGCTGCAAACCATGACACATATTGCTTGTTCTTGATATTTATTCATCATATGGATTTGATAGATATATTTAGAAAATCAAGACAACTTATACGTATTATAGCTGGACTGGAGTCTGCTGGATACGTAGTTGGCATGTTTATGTACTCCTAGTCCTACATATTTTTGGACTTGGGCGTTACAGCTATGTACCGAAACTACAACACAAAGGTTATAACCTGACCATGATCAACGGGTGTACTCTATCTCGACGTGATACGATACCTCCTGTAGTTGTTTAGTGTAGGGATGCCATATTGGTTCGATGATAGGGTATATGCCTATGATTATGATACATGTCTTACTTATATATTATTTGGGTTTTATTTTATTCGTTCGTGCTTCCTTGTGGTACTTGCTATTTGGGGTTTGACCCCATTGATTTTGTTTGGGCCAGATCTAGAGTTAGAGCCCGAGGATCTAGCCTTATATCTAACCGATGCTGTGCATGGAGAGAATGGATGCCGAGGGACTTGAGTAGACTTCTTCTCCACCACTCATATTGTATTTTGTATGTTTTAGGCGTTTAGCCACCGACATTTGTTTAGCAGTATATTCTAAAAATTTAGTTTCCTATTACATGGTTATATTTATTCAGACTGTAGTTGACATATGATTATGTACTCTTAGCAATGTTAGCTTATCATTTTGCATAGCTAGTTTCTTGATCATTTTGATAGAGCGTTAGGGATGCCTCACTGCTTTTCCTTATATTCTCTTTATCTACTACTTCTTGGTTGAGTGATTGGGATATAGATGATCTGTGGTACCGTATGAGACTTGATTGTAGATGCACCTCTTTGTCTAGTAATATTCTTGACTGTATTATGGGGTACTGGTGTACTTTGTAGTGCGTAGTTGGCCGCATCATACCCCGTTCTCCATATTCCGGTACTGAGGTGTGACGAACCTATTGTAGAAGATTTCCTCTACTGTTAAGGACATGTCTGGGAAGACTATTGAAATGAAGTTGCCGGAGCTGCTCCCCTCAGAGTTCTATGGTCAAAGCTTGAACTGCTGGAGATGGTGGTGATGATTGGAAAGATGATCTCCTCTAAATATAAGGCCTCTTATGCCCCTAACTCTATCTATGACCCTCTAGGAAGTGTACTCATTGCTTATCGTTCCTCTTATCACTACATCAAAAGTCTAAAACTCATGATGCTCCACAGTCAGAACGGTCTCCAGAGGAAGTCCCTGTTGGAATCTCCTAGCTCCATCCAACTTGGTCGCTACTCAGGTAGGAGCAAATCGACTGAGCATGATCTACTACATAACCATTTATGATCATTCCCATATGCCTGAGGTTATTAAACCTCTCATGTAAATCATAATGTGACACCACATCATATCGAGTCTTGAATATTTTACTAAAATTCATCCATAGAATCGATGCTGTAAGAAGTACCTCTTGAGCTGCCCACCAATCGCGGGCCAAATCTAACAACTATAATCAGACGACTGCTACCTTCTCCCTAGCCATAACTCCTACTTCCATGAGTATGGCCTCAATATCCTTGGTACAACTCAATGCATTATTGAGCTTATAGTTGTATTCATCGAGTTCATCTAACTCTCGCAATTGCAATTGGTCCTTCTCTTCGGTAGTTATTTTATTGGACTATGCTCGGAGATAGGGAATCTGAATTTTCAACGAAATGACGGCTTCGCTTCCGTAGACCAGGGAATAAGGTGTATTGCATGTAGAAGTACAAACTGTGGTATGGTAAGTCCATAAACACTCAGCAAGATTTTTATTCCAATTTTGTTTGTTTGATGATACAAACTTCTTCATCAGCTTGATGATCATTTTGTTGAAAGCTTACCATTGGTTACTGGGTTGTAATGTTGAAGTGATACTCTAAATTTTGAACTTATTGCAGAATCGAGAAAAATGTCTGCTATCAAATTGAGGACTATTGTCGTAAACAATTCGTTGTGGGTATGCCATGACGGTATATGACATGATATTTGTGGAAGTTGACAATATTGGAAGTCTTCACTTCAGCAAAGGGTATATCTTTAACCCATTTGAAGAAGTAGTCAATTATTGCTAGGATGAACTAGTACCCTTTTTATTGATGGTAGACTAATAGGGCCGATGATATGTATACCCCCAGCTTCAATGGGCCAAGAAGTAGCTGTCGGGTGCAAAGATTCTCGTGGTTGATGGATGAAGTTAGCATAAATTGGCATGTCTTGCATCTTTTTGCATAATCTACGACATCTGCAACCATGGTGGGCCATTAATAACCCCATGCATCATGATCACTCTTAGGACTAGGTTTATTGTGCCACAGGTCTCATTATCGCTTCCTTGAGTAGGGATGAGCATTCGGTTAATTCGGTTCAAACTGAACCGAATAACCGAAAACCGAATTAGATCGAAAACTGAATAAGCAAAATCGAAATCGAACTGAATTGTCCCATAACCGAAACAAACCGAACCGAATTAAATCGGTTTGATTTTCGATTTATTTGGTTTAGTTGATTTTTTGGTTTATTTGTGCTCTTTTTTGTGTGTATATATATATATATATATATATATATATATATATATATATATATATATATATATATATATATATATATATATATACAAACTAAATTTTCTTATTCGGTTTTCGGTTTTGGACCAAAACTGAAACTGAACCGAATAAGAAAATTTAGTAATTTTCAAAACCGAACCAATTTTTTTTAAACCGAACCGAATATCATATTCGGTTCGATTCGGCTCGGTTTTCGCTCCAAAACTGAATAATGCTTACCCCTATCCTTGAGAGCTTGTTGGGCTTCTTTTTTGGACAAGCACCAAAGTAAGACTCCCTCATAAGACCGCTACTAGAGTATCTTGTGACTGGGTTGTAGTAGAAACGTAATGACCATTTTCTGATGGATGTTGCCTTTTTGGGGTATCTGGCAAGATTCCATACAGACTAAAATCAATGAACGGGAATATCCAATCTTGAGGTTCAAACTCTCTCTGCTGACCAGGCTTCTTGAATCTCCAAATTATCTTTAACATAGAATAACTGGTGACCGGACACTTTTACATAATATTCGATCTTGATAGTTATGGCAAGAGAAGCTACTAAACTTGTGAGAGCATCAACCTCGATATTCTGGAGCCATAGCACGTGGTCAATGTAAAACCCCTTGAACACTGTAGCGATCTTTAAAAACTCGATGGTAGGGTATCATGTCCTCATGTCGACTCCATACTTTCCTCGAACATGGCTGACAATCAGTTTAGAGTCTCCATAAGCCTCTAGGTACTCGATCCCAATTGTTGGGAGAGTTTTAGACTAAATTATAAGGCATTTTATTCTGCTGCATTGTTAGAACATGGATCGGTCAAAGAATAGGCCACGTGGATGACTAAATTGTCTGGGATATTAACGCAATCCTACTCCAACCACAATCTATCCTTTAAAGACTATCCTCGAAGCGTCATCGAAGAACAATTGCCAAATGAGATTGTCAGAGGTCATGTTGGATTCCAGCACTTCATTCGGTATGTCTTCATACAACTTAGACCCTTCAAGGATTGAATGTGCGGATAGAAAATCTGCTAATGCTTGGCCTTTCACTACCTTTTGGGGAACAATTAGCACGCCATACTGAGACATTAGCATAGCCTATATTACGAGGTGAGAATTTAACGCGCTTGGCTTCGTCATGAGAACTCGAAGTTGACCTAGAAAATAATATGGATGGTCTGACCAATTATATAGTATCGCATCTTTTGAATCACGAATACCAAGGCCGAGCATTCATTCTCAATTGGATTGTATCAATGCTCGGCTCCAATCATTATTAAGTTGAGACAGTAGATAGACTGTTAATGGCCTTCATCATTTTTTGGGTTAATGGCGTACCCAAAGCATGGTCCATTTCTCAAACATAGGGCAAAAATGGTCTTACCAGGACTAGGGCGACTAAGACCGGAGGGATTATAATGTACTTCTTTATGTCCTTAAAAGCTTGTTAGCATGCTTCATCCTATAAAGATCGCACCCTTCTTCATAAGCTTAATGAATGGTTGGCAGCGACTAGACAAGTTGGTAATGAATTTGCGGAGATAGGCCAACCTTTCCTGTAATCCTCGTAACTCTTTGAGATTTTTGGGTGGCTTTATGTTTAGGATGACCTTTACTTTATCAAGGTCGAGTGGAATCCCTATAGATGTGATAACGAATAATATGAATTTTTGCTGGTGACTCCCAAAAATGTCTTCGTTGGATTCATCTTGAGTTGATGAGGATGTATTAGTTCAAATACCGTCCTTAAACCTTATATGTGGTCCTCATTATGATGATTGTTGACTACAATGTCGTCTATGTAGCATTCCATCGTCTTCCACAAATTTTTATACAAAACATGCTCATGGTATGTTGATATGTTGCACAGACATTTTTTAGACCGAAGGGTATGAAGTATAGTAGAATACCCCCAACAGTGTGTGAAATGATGTGTGCTTCTCATTCTCAGGATGCATCTTGATTTGGTTGTACCAGAGAAGCCATCCATTAAGGAGACATACACTCGAAACTGCAAGTATTTTCGGTCATGACTCTTACAATTGGGAGAGAAAATTTGTCTTTTGGGTAAGCCATATTGGAATCACGAAATTTGATACCAACTCGAACCTTGCCATTCTTCTTCAACACTTGGACAACGTTAGCAACCCATTCAAGGTGTTGTTCCCCTCGGATGAAAGCTTTTTAACTTCATCATCAATTGACTCTATTATGTCAGGTTGGAACCATCATCGTTGTTGCTTCATAGGCTTAGCATTAGGACGAATATTCAGCCGATGCATTACTATCTAAGGATCAAGACCTAGTATATCTTCATAACTCCAACCAATGACATTGATGTGTTCTCGGATGAGAGATATTAAGGCTTGATGCTCGTCTTTTGATAGACTTTTGCTGATGTCGCATGTGCTTTATTTCATTAATAACAATATGAATGATTTCGTCCTCTATAGGGGGCTCCTTTTGCTCGAAACGTATTTTCTATAGTCCTTCCATTTTGTGAGCCCATGAGTCTGGCTCAAAGGATTCATATTCTTGCTCGTTTTTTTTGGTGGTCTGTTGGTGATGTGTACATCCATCATGCTTGTGGATGGTTCTAATGATTCCATATTTGTAGACATAAGCTTTGTGAATATTGTGCCTAGACTAGTATCAGAGTCCCCTTTGTCCATTTTCTATTTTTTTTAAAACTCTCAATTATTAAACTAGGATTCAAAATAAGTAATTAGAAATAACTTATAGAATAAATAATTCTTTCAAGATAGGGATGATATTATATATTTAATACTAGATATTTTTTAATAAATACACTTTGTGTAAATAAGATTAAATATAGATTATTTGAATAAAATATATGTATAAATTATATGTACTATCTGTGGTAGTTCTAGGTAAGATTATAAATGATTTAGATAAATCTAAGCTATGGTTTAAAATAATCCTAATCCTAAGTCTACTATGAAAGCAACTTCATCCATATCATATCCTACAAATCAATTCCTACATATTTAAGTATATAAATTTGAAATAATACATATATAATCCCTCTGTTTCTTCTTCCTATCAACCAAAATTCGTCTATACTTTTCGTCCAAAATAGCCCAAAAAATGTCCAGAAAACAACCATATTTTTTAACAGCTACATCGATTTGGAAGTGCCATATCTCCTAGTTCCGGACTCCGATTCGACTCCAGTTTATTTTGTTATAACTGTATCGAGGTAAGCTTTCATGAATATATTTTAATATATTTAATCCAAAATACATAATTTGTAAAATTATTTTAGTACCAGTCTTCTGAAATATGATCATGTCTCGCTGTTTTTGAGATAGATTTCGAGCTCGTTTTCACGATCCGTTTGATATTTTGGAAAGCTGAAAAGGAGACCTGTAACAAATAAATTTCTTAAATATTAATTAGCTATTTTATTATTCAGTTTAAATGATAAAAGCTGTAGATAATTAGGGATCCACCGAAGCCATAGTATATAACTTGTGAATTAAATATCTCATAACCGATTTGAGATTCTTACAAACTGCCAATTTTGGTATTCTTGTAGTGCTAAATTCTATATATTTTTGCAATCAAATTTTAGGTTTATGACTTTTTGGTCAACAAAATGTCTCGATTTGCGTACTATGAATCTCATATTGCAAACTTAACTCTAATGGTTTAAAATTTATAGTTAACCTAAAAATTTGAATTTAATATGATAAAAAATATAATTTAAAGTAATTATCTAGAATTATTGGTAATTAATTTACGAGAATTAGTTAGTTAGGATCATTGGTTATAAGTGAATTTATAGATCTAACTTGTGTTAAATTTTGTACAATGGGGTACGTAGGTTGATGGTTGGATAGCTAGAAGATTGGATTTCAAGTGTTGAGGTTGTGACTACAATACTTCGGGAGCCGACACGTATATCTTGCCCCTTGTACAATATTCACTCTATCATATGTGTCTTCTATATGTTCTATGTTACTTCTTTACTTGTTGTCATATATGCTACTTGTCTCTTCTTCTTGTCATATATTTGACTATTGTTATAACATGCTTGTTCAGATTATTGTAGTTGTCGTACGTATGACTTGACTTGATCCCGTTACTTGGACTTGACTTGAGTTGATTGACTTGATCCTTGTATTCCCTTAGGATTGATACTAAGTTTGGCTACATTGACCATACTCAATTGGGAGTCCCTTGCCTTGGCCTATAATAGAGACTTATTATATATTGGGAGACTCTTGCCTTGGCTACTATCTATCGGACCGTTAGCACCTCACTGGATTATAGTCACCACGATTTACTTGTTATCCATGTCTATTACCAAGCTTCCCTATGGCACGCCACCATCTTAGTTGTGTTGGTTCCTTGTTTTTTTTTGTCTATTTATCATGTTTATTTACTGTACATTCGACATGTATATTATATATCTTGCTTTTTTTGTCTATATATCATGTTTATTTACTGTACATTCGACATGTATATTATGTATCTTGCTATGTCCCTTCTGAGGACCTGGTGACCTCTCCAGGTATTTGCGGAGCTGCTATTGTAGTTAGATAGATAGTTGGGGATTCTATCTCCAAGTTTCAGGTATCATTAGTGGTATCTTTTATATTCTCCCATATTTTTATATTTCTATTCATGACATTATCTACTATTTTGCCTAGTTGTGATAAAGTCATTTTGTTCTTATGAGTTTATTCGAACATATATGCTATTGGGCTGCAGACCATAACATATATTGTTCATTCTTGCTATTCATATTCCATGTAGATTAAGATATAGTTGATATGATATTACTATGATTTATGGATATATTTACCCTACAAATCGACAACTTGTACGTATTCAAGTTGGGCTAGAGTCTAGTTGATACATAGTTGGCATGCTCACGTATTTCTAGTCCTATGTATATTAAGACTGGTGCATGACATAGTTTTTTGGTGGTCTATGCAGATCAGACCATATCATATCGGTTACGTTACTGTACTGATATGAGCCTGCAAATAGTAATAGACCAAAAAAGGATCTCAATCCATTTGCATTAACAACTCTCTTTTGAATTCTATGATCGCCTTTGAACCTCATATTTGTATTCGATCATACATTTCTGAAACTCCTTATTGTTGTTTCTCATCTTCTCTTATTTCAGAAAGACGAACGCTCATACTTGATGGAAGATAGAATTATGGTTAGTAACAGGTATATACCCCATAGGTCAATTATATTATTAGTTGGATTACTTTTACAGTTAAGGATGTATCAAAAGGAATATAATTTAAGTTATAAATAATAATAAAAAATATTAATAATAATTGAGGATTGATGGACACTATTGAATCATTTCAGAAAATTTTCCTTAAAGATATAGGCTTGTGTGGAAGATTGGTAGATTCTAAGTTGGTTAGAAGTGGTATTGCCAAATTCAAATTATATAAAAAATATATATTAAAGATGAAACTCTTAGATGGTAGTTAAGAAGACAATCAAGTAAAATAAGATTGACAATTTTAAGTTATTTTGACTTCGGAATTTTTTAGACGAATAATTATGATTAATTTTAGTTAATATGAGGAGAGAAAAAAAGGACTTGGCGGTACGAATTTGACTTTGAGGATAAGTGTCACGTCCCGACCCGAAAAATCGCTCGTCCTCGTATCGATTTATCCGAATCATCGTCCTCGCTAGGACGTGATACCGTACGAGTCTGGAGTTGCACTCGTACAAAACAAGATGACAAGTTCTCAAATGGTTATCTTTGATATTGTTATTTAGAAACGGAAGAAATAGAGTATACAAAAAATTCTCTTTATTCGATAAATGAACTGGGATTACAAAGGCTTTCAATAGGCCAACTGTATTGCCAAATTGGCTACAACATTCAGGTTCTCTCTTGCCCACAAAGGATTTTACTACTTCATACATCATGTCTTCTATATTTCGACCGCATCATCCTGTTGCAAGTCCAAGTGTCAATGCGGTCGCACGCCTTAATACGTTATGACATTCTATGCCTCAACGCTTCAAGCGAAGCTTCGTCGTGAGCAGATCATACCCTGAACCTGCAAGCAATCTGGTGGGAGATCAGTACTAATCCTCTCGCGTACTGATCAGAGACCCACTTTACTAAACCATTATTAAGTATACATATTGAATCATACAACATACAATTTAGTGATCTTTCTATCCTTGCCATAGGACCAGTTCATGGCATATTCTAAAGCAGTAAGGCAGGTTATCATGGCAAGCATCTTATGTTTGAACCTTGTAAACAAACATGCAGGCAATATATATCAATCTCGTGTTCTGATTCGTGGCGCAACTTCTTACCAACATCGATGCATCACCCTTGCACCGACGCAAGGAAAACATGCCTACCATCTTTTTCTGTCATGTAATAAGTGATCTTTGTGCATGATCTCTGTGTGCCTGCACTTTCAGCCCACCGTTCCTTAACTATATGAAGGTCGTCGGAGTATCCACGCCAGAATAGAAATCTATCATGTTTCTCTTCTCAAATTGGATAACCCAACGCCCTCCTATTCGAGATGCTAGCTCATTTCAGAAGGCGTCGAACTTACCATCTTGTCGGTTCAACACATCGATAATCGAGTGCAAGTCGTATTACAGATGTGTGTCCTCAAGATTAATCATCCCTCCTAGGCTGAACGGTCCCGGTGCCCTGACCAATAACCGTTCGAGGGAAATTACCACACCCTTGCACGGGCAATATCTCAAGTCCATTCGACCATGCAACGCATCTCTTACTCAAACAACCAAATATAGTCTTGAGTCAAAAACTCAGACTTCATGTCGTCTTGTATTTCTCTTTCTTTCAATGTTCTCACTTTTTCCATGTTCTCACATTCTTTGTACGATTTTATTCTTTGTTTCAATGTTCAATGGCACCGTACCCCAACTCAATATTCATCAAACGAATGATTCGAAGGTCCCAAACATTTCCAAGGCACCGTGCCATATTAAACAATTCTGTCACATTCATACCACAACTGTTCTCTTCGCAACAAAGTCATCTTCTATGATTCTTGTGCACGTACGCACGCTTTGACACAATTGTTCTATATTCTTCGAGTCGTACATAAGATGTATGCCTCGATACCGTACTTCCATGTTCTATGCCTTAGTGTTCAATGTTCATGGCTCTGTACTAGGGCACTTGCCTCAATAGTCTTTCAATGTGCTAGCCTTCTAACTCATGCGCGAAGGCATAAACGACTCGTACGCTGAGGCACTTGTCGATACAGTTATTCCATGTTCTTATGGATTGCGCACCAAGGCACTCGCCTTTGCGATATTCAATGTCAATAGCGACTCGTACATTTAATATATATTTTATTTTAATTGTTCTATCTAGTATTTGACACGTACTATGTTCATCTCTCGATCAAGCCACGCCTGTGGTCTCGATAGGTTAACTTAGCATACAACGATATATTTTTACTTAGGCATGAAGGAGTATAAAAAAAGGTCAAAGTCCTCATACCTTAAGTCGATACGCCTTGTCGTTTCACCAAGCCGATGCGGCTCAATTTTATAACTTTGTTGCACGGCCAACTCTTCTGACTTAGCTATTTGATCACTTCACGCTTCATTTAATTATTCGACCGATTTGGCTTACCATGCCTATGCCTCAGTCCGTTGCGAGGCAGTGATTTGGTTTTGTGGACACCATTGCTGTCATGTCCCGATCCCGTATAGTCCTTTCATCCTCGCTTCAGACTCTGTGAGACCGTTCGTCCTCGCTTGGACGTAATGCCGTACAAGCCTAAGTTGTGTCTGCATAAGGCCAAGACCTGTACAATGACAAAATAGACAAGATAGACAATACACAGCGGAATATATTACATATATTTAAAGTAGCAACGAACATATTACAAGATATATGAATTGAATGCAATGGTAACAAGAAATAATTCTCTTTATTGATTTCATTTGAACAGATTACAAGCTCTCAATTCTCTCTGATACAATGTTTACATTCTCTCAAAAATATTACAGATTATAATGATCCCGTTCCCATCATTACATCCCTTTATATACAAACCAACTCTTACAACAAATATCTATCTCTTGGCATCTCTTCTGATTTTTGGCTCCTGAGGAAGAGGCACGGGCTATCTCTTCGGACTATCCTTCTCGATGCGTCTTGCACCTATGTGCAGATTGATGATGGGTCAGTATATAAGCATACTGGTGATTATGAATAAAGGGCTACATTTGTCTGAAACGATCACTGTTCATTTAGTGAGAAAATATTTCTTGTGATGTGATCTTGCTACTTTTTACCTATATTTATTTCATGCATATAGAGTCAGTTTACATCTCTTTTAACATCTTTAGAAAGTACAGTTTATTCTATTTGATCTTAAGCATACAAGGGGACTATTCATTTCAAGCACGATGACTATTCATCTCGTGTGCAGTACGCAGCGTATTTTATGAGTTACATCATTTCTCTTGTTCAAGCCACTCTTAGGGACAATTACAAGCACGATATCACATCTTTCCTTTAGTGGGACATAGCATTTCTTTGCAATAGATTAATCTCTTCAAGCAATTCATATAGAAAACTTAAGCAACACATATATATCACTTTTCAGTGATTCTTACCCATAGCCGATGGTCCATCCCTGCACAAGACAAGGATTAGCATAAACGTGATAAAAACCAACATTGTTCTATGTTCGTCTCTATATTGTTAGCTCTTAAAAAATCTTTTTTATGCATGCCATTGATTAGCAGCTATGACTCAAGGCTCAGCTCTGCATCAACACATGTGTTGACCAGCAGCTGTGACCCAAGGTTCAGTTTTGCACTGATAAAATATAAGCTAGCAGCTGGGGCTAAGGGTTCAGCTCTTCACTAATCGACCCCTATCTATATGATGGTCCATGGGTCATTTCCCATAGTTAGCCGCTGTGACTCTTGGGTTCAGCTCGTCGCTAGTAGACACTCTCTCTATACACCGTGAGGTCTCTTTTACCTCAGGGTGTTACTTTATCCTCCCCCGGGCCGAGCGGTTCGAGTGCCCAAGAACTGGTCATGAGGATCTATACTTGTGCATAAGTTGTCCAGGACCAATGCGAGTATGCAACTCTATCAAATAAAACTCTACTATGCACATATCATTGGACAACATTCATATTATGCCTATTCTATTCTTTTATATGACCGAGCCAGTAGCTCTATGCTTTTCTCTATACGGATAAGCCGTATTACTCTTTTAACAGCAGGATGTGCCATCTCTATACATCTATGTCTTTATAGCAACAATCAAGGGATAATGAACAATCTTTATTTGAGCAAGCACGATATCAACAAGCATGAACTCTACTCTTGATAGTCATACTCTATTCAGGGACATGTAAACATTCTCTTTTCTCTTCATGTTAAGCATGGCAACAGTTCATTCATTTGAGGCACATCTCTAATTTAGCACGACATTATCTTATTTGATTTAACATGGCAACAGTTTATCGATCAAGACAACATTTATTTCTTAACAAGGCATCATATCATTTCTTATTAGCAAACATGTTAACTCTTTTCTTATTCATAGCACAGCAACATGTGATTTCTCTTAACAGCATACTGATTCGTTGTATTAGCAAACTCAATGGTTACCACCTTGTTACTAACAATAACATTCAATCAAACACTCAGATTCTTATTAGGCATAAGCGAATCATAAAATGTGCCTTTGTCCACTCACCCAGATCAATCGTCTTCTGTTGCAGAGCCAACAATCCGATCTCTTTGTTTATCTAGTGCCTTCGCCGAGCGGGGCACTGCAATTACAAATAAGGCAAAAATTCGACCTCTTATATTTTAGCGTAAACGTATAGCCTGTACACGAAACCAACTAAAATCAATATTCGTTTGAACGGACTTGTGCGTTGTATCGATTCGATTTCTTAGAATCTTTGAACCAACTTAATCCTTTCCCTTGGGCCAACTTAACACTTGCATCGAACTTACTCGATGCGTTCCTGGGGTCAACGTAACTCTTTGCATCGATTCACATCGATACATATTTTGGGTCAAAATAACTCTTTGAGTCAGCGACTCATAGTAATACACCGTACAGAACGAATCATTACATAATATACCACTCAAAACAAGGTTCATCATCGAACCGAAACCAACACTCAGTTCGAGTATTTTCTAGATCATTTCACGATCTTGCTCAACTATCATTTTTTCTGTTTCAAACACTCGTGCAAACTTTCATTAACTTCCAGTCTTTTCTGCAGCTCAATTTAAATTTAGTATACAACTTGATTTGGATCATATACATATTCAAGGCGTCCCAAAAATATATATACTTCAGCCAAGCCCAGTGGTAGAAAATTGGAACAAAGCTGACAGGTAAATATCAATCCTATGCTTGCCATCTTGTACTCTCGATCACACTTATCTTTAGCGACTGTTCTTAAAATTTTATCGTATTTATATATTTGATACATGCGTGATTCATTCAGCAAAGTCACCGCATGCGACACGATTCAAAATCGTTCTCATTTCGTAAGTTTCGTATGGAGCATCAATCCTATGCATTACGTCGAGCCATCGCGCATCAGATCGCAATGAGCCTTCGCAATGCCATGCCATTTCAAAGTCTTTGTCCGACTATTTCTGAAGTTTTAATTTATAACTTATCTCGATACAATTTTCCTTTATTGACTTGCAAAATGCATCAACATTCAGGACTACGCCCGCTAGTTGACTTAACCTAGACACTATTCTTAAATTCTTCCGACGTAATCCAAATCGACGGTGCTCAAAGGCTACAGTCGTTTCGACCCATAAGTTTAACTCGATGCGACGGTGCTCAAAGGCAACAATCGTTTTGACACAAAGTCTCTACGACATGTCTTACGTTCGATTTTTATCTAATAGGGAATTCCTAGCCAAATTCCAAACTTATCTGTCTCGTAATATCGAATGTAAGTTCAATTCACGCAAGCTTAATTGCAAGGTGATTCCAAATCTAATTACATAACTTATAAGTCATTCTCTTATCGCTCGCTCTCGTGCATAACACGATTCTCAAAATCGCCTTGACTTATCATCAACATGCACCACACAATTTCGTATACAATATTGTATAGGTACTCTTATGGGTATGCAACATTCATTTCGATTTGGCGGTCAAGTCTTCTAGGGTCATCTACCCCGAAGCTACGTTCGATAGTTATGGATCATTAACGAAGGATAGTTACTATGAACTATGCTATATCTTATTTCGGAGCCAAATCATGTTCCGACGATTTCTATGGGACTACCCCAAATCCAAACATAACCATTTCTATATGCGCAACTGAGGCATAACTATCCTCCGAATAATTTATGCACTACCGTCGATGATTCCGAAATTCACGAAACATCTACTCGTATCGAGTTCGAGTCTATTTACCCACGGTCGACATTCGAGATGCTATACGCATCAAAACAATTGTCAATGACTTTATGGTCTTGTCTGATCAATCGTAAAGTTTATGATCAACCGATTTGACATTCTTGTATTGCTATTTCCAAAAATTACGATATCGTAGGCCTGCTCTATTTTGTATTCTCACATCGTCCTTATGTTTTCTTGCGTACCAAATTTTGATAACACAAGGGTCAAATTTGAATCTGTTTCAACGTCAACTTAACTCGCAACCATACATCTAAGTTCTTAACGAACTTTTCTATACACATCAAAACGTTTCCCGATTCGCCGCATCCCGCTATACTTCGATCGCATAACTGAGTTATCGATTATCCAACATTGAACTCTCGAGTTATACGATCGCATCCTCTAAGTTTTATGTATTTCAATCATACTGAAATGAGTTTCGTTGCAACATAACCAACTATTTTCTTAGGCATGATTATCCGCATCATCCAAAATTTTCATCGAAGTTGTAAGTCATACGATCAGATTACAGTTTGCATCGCCCAACATTTCTATCGAAATTGCAAGTCGTGCAATTCGATTACAATTCGTATCTACTGACATTTTTGTTCAGCTTGCGAGTCATACGACTCATTTATAACTTCAAGTTTCATATCCCGTCGATCCTATTATTGCTTCAAGGTATAACCGTTTCGTTAGTCTCGGTCATTCGACTAACTTATAACTTTCCATTCGACGTATCATTCATTGATGCAGACTCACATCGTATCGTCCTAACCGATTTTCGAAGAACACTTGCATCAACATATCGTTTTATAAATTTTCAATCGAGTCTCGGCACTGTCCTGGTCGTTGCGGACAAACCTTCTGCAATTCTTACAACGTGTCGATGCAATCCATCACGCAAGTGGTATTGCATATACCACTGAGAATCGAGCCATTTATCGCATAGGTGGTATGGCATATACAACTAAAAAATTAAGTCATTTCTTTCGCATTATACTCAGTATGAACCGACAATCTATTTTGACTTACGGTTTCCGCAGTGATCATGCCGATCACAATCGTAACTTTTGATTAATCAAAATCCGACGCAACTCGACCAATGTATTCATTTGCCAACACAAGTTCGGTGCACAACCGAACGATTCGTTCTTATCCAATTACGATTTAGTTCCGTCCGTTGCACCTTGTGCAACGATTCTTTTTTGACATTTGTTGTAGCTTGTGCAACGATTTATTCCCATCATTCGTTGTACCTCGTGCAATAATTTATTTCTGACATCCAAACCCAATGCTCGAATTCGATCAACGCATTCGACATCAACTTTCACGTTCATTGTAATGCACCATTCACAACTCGTTACAATTTATGCAACACATCCCAATTTTTATTATATCGATGCAACCAATATTTTGATACACATCTCGCGATTTATTCCACTTGCAGCAACAATTATTTTACGGCTCATTACATGCAAAGTAATAAACATTTTACGACTTCCTCAACAAACATTATGTAATTTCCAAAACACATGCGACAAAATTATACGACTTGTATTAGACTTATTGTATGGAACATCCAGTACGGCATCGAGTAGAGTCAAGAGTCATTTCATTGTGGTGGGCAACTTTCGGAATTGAAACGAAACAAGCATCCTGAGGAAATTGAACCTAGAGCTCTGATACCAATTTGTCATGTCCCGACCCAAAAAATCGCTCGTCCTCGTATCGATTTATCCAAATTATCGCCCTCGCTGGGGCGTGATGTCGTACGAGTATGGAGTTACACTCGTACAAGACGGGATGACAAGTTCTCAAATGATTATCTTTGATATTGTTATTTAGCAGCGAAAGAAACAAAGTATACGAAACAATTCTCTTTATTCGATAAATAAACTGAGGTTATAAAGACTTTAATAGCCCAACTGATATTGCCAAATTGGCTACAATACTCAGGTTTTTTATTTGCCCACAAAGGATTTCACCATTCCATACATTATGTCTTCTTTATCTCGGTCGTATCATCTTGTTGCAAGTTCGAGCGATAATGCGATCGCACGCCTCAATATGTCACGACATTCCATGCTTCAACGCATTCAAGCGAACTCTGCCGCCAGCAGATCATACCCTGAACCTGCAAGCAATCTGGTGGAAGATCAGTACTAATCCTCTTGCGTACTGATCAGAGACCTACTTTACTAAACTGACATTAAGTAGATATATTGAATCATGCAGCATACAATTTAGTGATCCTTCTATCCTTGCCTTAGGATCAGTTTATGGTATATTCGAAAGTAGTAATGCAGGTTATCATGGCAAGCATGTTATGTTTGAATCTTGTAAGCAAACATGCAGGCAACATATAGCAATCTCGTGTTTTGATTCATTGCGTGACTTCTTACCAACAACGACGTACTCACACTTGCACCGATGTAAGAGGAATAAGCCTACCATCTTTTCCTGTCATGTTATAAGTGATCTCTGAGCAGGATCTCTGTGTGCTTGCACTTTTAGTCCACCGTTCCTTAACTGTACGAAGGTCGTTGACGTATCCGAGCCAGAATGGAACTCTACCATGTTTTCTTCTCAAATTGGATAATCCGACACCCTCCCCATACGAGAAGCTAGCTCGTTTCAGAAGGCGCTGAACTTACCATCTTATTGGTTCAACACATCGATAATCGAGTGAAAGTCATACTAACCGTCCCTCTTAGGTCGAATGGTCCCGGTGCCCCGGCAATAACCGTTCGAGGGAAATTACCACACCCATGCATGGGCAATATCTCAAGTTTATTTGACCATGCAATGCGCGTCTTACTCAAACAACCAAACATAGTCTTGAGTCCAAAACTCAGACTTCACGTCATCTTGTATTTCTCTTTCTTTCAATGTTCTCACATTGTTTGTATGATTTCATTCTTTATTTCAATGTTCGATGGCAATATACCCCAACTCAATGTTCGTCAAACGAACGACTCGAAGGTCCCGGACATTTCTAAGGCACTGTGCCACATTCGACAGTTCTGTCACATTTATGCCACAACTGTTCCTTTTGCAACGAAGCCATCTTCTATGATTCTCGTGCACGTACGCATGCATTGACACAATTGTTCTCTATTCTTTGATTCGTGCATGCGATGCACACCTCGATACCGTACTTCCATGTTCTATGCCTTAGTGTTCAATGTTCATGGCTCGTGCACTAGGGCACTCGCCTCAATAGTCTTTCACTATGCTAGCCTTCTAACTCGTGCACGAAGGCATGAATGACTCGTGCGCTAAGGCAATTGTCGATACAGTTATCCCATGTTCTTATGGCTTGCGCACCGAAGCACTCGTCTTTGCGATATTCAATGTTCAATAGCGACTAGTACATTTGATGTACGTTTCATTTTAATTATTCTATCTAGTGTTTGACACGCACTATGTTCATCTTTCGATCGAGCCACGCCCATGGTCTCGATAGGATAAATTAGCATACAACGATATATTTTTTACTTAGGCATGAAGGAGTAGAAAAGAAAGGTCAAAGTCTTCCCACCTTAAGCCGATACGCCTTGTCATTTCGTCGAGCCGATGCGACTCGATTTCATAACTTTGTTGCATGGCCAACTCTTCTGACTTAGCCATTCGAGCACTTCATGCTTCGTTGAATTATTCGACCAATTTGGCTTACCGTGTCTATGCCTCAGTCCGTTACGAGGCGGTGATTTGGTTTTACGGACACTGTTGCAAATAAGACAAAAAGTCAATCTCTTACATTTCGACAAAAACGTATAGCCTGCATACGAAACCAACTAAAATCAATATTCATTCGTATCGGACTTGTGCGTTGCACCGATTCAATTTCATAGAATCTTCGAACCGATTCAATGATTTCCCTCGGGCCAACTTAACACTTGCATCAACTTACTCGATGCATTCCTCGGGTCAACATAACTCTTTGCATTGATTCGCATCGATACATATTTTGGGTCAACGTAACTCTTCGAGTCAATAACTTATCGTAATGCACCGTGCGAAGCAGGTCATTACAATAAGAGTGTCATGAGGATTGAATTTTTAAATTTTAAATTTTGATTTAAAAATTTACAAACTGAGGATTTGACTAAAATTTTGAAGGATTTGATTGAATTTTTGGATTTTGAGAGTTGCATAATCAATTTAAATATCAAGGATAGAAAATTATTTCAAATTATGAAGATTACAAAATTTTAAAAATTTGAAGTTTGTAATATGTTCGATTGAGTAAATATTGTTTATTTAAATTTTTTGAGAAGATATAAGACAAAATGTATTTAAATTAAAATTTGAATTATTTTTATAATTTAAATTTTGAGGGTAACACTATTAAATGAATTTGAGCCGATATAATTTTGTGTTTATAATAGGTTGATTGGATGGAGGAAAGGTTAGGTACCTTCATATGGTTGACAAATTTCGTGATAAGATATGATTGCAAAATTTGAAACTACTTTAACTTAGATGAAGTTTTGTGGATAAGTAATAAAGGTAATATGATTTTTTTATAGTTTAGATAAGGAGTCGAGAATTTTATATCTATGATGTGATTTTAAATTTCGAGGAGAAAATTATTTTAAGTTGGGTAGATTGTAAACCCTCTGTCCAATTTCTAATATTAAAAAAAAAAATCTCAATTACTAAACTGGAATTCAAAATAAGTAATTAGAAATAACTTATTGAATAAATAATTCATTCAGGATTGGGATGATATATATTTAATACTATATATCATAATAGATACACTTTGTATGCATAAGATTAGATATAGATTATTTGAGTAAAATGTATGTATAGATTATTTGTACTATCTATGGTAATTCTAATTAAAATTATAAATGATTTAAATAAATCTAAACCATGCTTTAAAAATCCTAATCCTAAGTCTACTAGGAAAGCAACTTCATCCATATCATATCCTAACAAATCAACTCCCACCTATTTAAGTATATAAATATGAAATAAATAAATATATAATCCCTTTATTTCTCCTTCATATCAGCCAAAAACTGCCTATATTTTTCTTCCAAAATAGCCCAAAAATCGTCCAAAACACATAATCCTGTAAAATTATTTTAGTAGTCGTCCAAAATATGATCATTCTCGCTGTTTTCGAGATTTCGGGAGATCTCGAACTCGTTTTTACGATCTGTTTGATGTTTTGAAAAGATTAAAACTGAGACCTATAACTATAAATTTTTCAGAAATTAATTTGTTATTTGTTATTCTGTTTAAATGATAAAGTTGTAGATAATTAAAGATCCACCGAAATCGTAATCTGTAACTTGTAAATTAAATATCTCATAACCGATCTGAGATTCGTGTAAGACACCAATTTTAATGTTCTTATAGCGCTGAATCTATGTGTTTTTGCACTCAAATTTTAGGTTGTGTTGGTTGACTTTTTGGTCAATAGAATGCCTCGATTTGTGTGCTATAAATCTCATATTGCAAACTTAACTCTAATGGTTTAATATTCATAATTAACCTAAACATTAGAATTTAATTTGTAAAAATATAATTTAAAGTAATTATCCAGAATTATTAGTAGTTACTTTAGGAGGAATTAGTTATGATCATTGGTATAAGTGAATTTATGGATCTAACTTCTGTTAAATTTTGTACAATGGTATGTGGGTTGAGGGCATGGATGGATAGCTAGAGATTATATTTCATGTCTTGAGATTGTGCCTACAACACTTCGGGAGCAGGAAAGTATACCTTGCCACTTATACATTATTTATGCATGTTTACTTTCACTTATTACTGCTGCTTGGTTCTTGCTTACTCTATATGTGTTTTCTACATGTTCTATGTACTTCTTTACTTGTTGTCGTATATCTACTTGTCTCTTCTTCTTTCCATATATTTTATTATTTTTACACAATGCTTGTTCAAATTATCCTAGTTATTGTCACACCCCGATCCCGCAGAGTCCTTTCGTCTTCGCTTCGGACTCTGTGAGACCGTTCGTCCTTGCTAAGGCGTGATGCCGTGCAAGCCTAAGTTGTGCTTGCATAAGGCCAAGACCTGGAACAAGACAAGATAGACAAGTTTGACAATACGCAGCGGAATATATCGCAGATAATTGAAGCAGCAGCGGACATATTTCAGAATACATGCATTGAACACAATGGTAACAAGAACATTCTCTTTATTGATTTCATTTGAACAGATTACAAGCTCTCGATTCTCTCTGATACAATATTACATTCTCTCAGAATTTTACAGATTACAATGATCCCGTTCTCATACATTACATCCCTTTATATACAAAACCAACTCTTGTAACAGATGTCGTCTCTTAGCATCTGTTCTGATTTCTGGCTCCTGAGGATGAGGCTCGGGCTCTCGCTTCGGACTATCCTTCTCGATGCATAGTGCACCTGCTACAGACTGATGGGGTCAGTATATCAGCATACTGGTGATTGTGAATAAAGAGCTACATTCGTCTGAAACGATCACTGTTCATTTAATGAGAAAATTTCTTGTGATGTGATCTTGCTACTTTTTACCTATGTACATTTCATGCATACAACAGAGTCAGTTTACATCTCTTTTGAAAACATCTTTGAAAAGCCAACATTTGTTTCATTTCATTTCAAGCATACAATGGACTATTCAATTCGAGCACGATGACTATTCATTTGTGCAGTACGCAGCGTGTTTCACGAGCATATCATTTCATTTGGGGACAACAGCTTTAGCCTTCTTTTCTTTGATTCAAGATATTCTAATGGCAGATTTACAAGCATGATATTACATCTTTTCTTTAGTGGAACATAGAACTTCTTAGTAACAGATTAATCTTTACAAGCAATTCATATAGCAAACTCAAGCAATACATGTTTATCACTTTTCAGTGATTCTTACCATAGCCGACCGTCCATCCCTATACAAGACAAGGATTAGCATAAATATTTATAAAACCAACATTATTCTCTGTTCGTCTCTGCATCGTTAGCTCTTAGCAAAATATTCTTTCGACACTTATCTATATGCATGACAATAACTCTTGTGGTCCTTGGGCAATACCCATATTAGCAGTTGGGACGTTCTAGTCTCTCACTAATAGATTGACACCCCCTCTTTCTGTGGGACTTCTAGCCCTAGGTGTCCTGTTCTCTCATAGGCCGATTGACTCCAGGTGCCCCCAGAATCGTCGAGAGACTACCACTTGTGCACAAGCCGTCTAGACCAATGCAAATGTAGCTATCATATAAAACTATCATGCATCAATCAAGCAACTTGCAAACATATTCATCTTCTTCTTTTTCATGTATCGAGCCAATAGCTCTACTCTTTTCTCTATACGGACAAGCCGTATCATCTTTTCTTTATAGCAACAATCGGGTACAATAAACAATCTCTGTTTAAGCAAGCACGATAACAACAAGCATGAACTCTACTCTTGATAATCATACTCTATTCAGGGACATGTAAACATTCTCTTTTCTCTTCTTATTAAGCATGGCAACAGTTCTTTTGATTAAAGGCAACATCTACTTAGCATACATGCATCAGTTCGTTTCTTATCAGGCAACAATTCTTCTTAGCATACAGGTTATCTCTTTTCTTGTTCTTAGCATGGCAACATGTGGATTCTCTTAAAGCATACTCAATGATTTACTATCTTGTTATTAACAATAGCATTCAATCGAAAACTCTGATTCTTATTAGGCGTAAGCGAATCAGCAAATGAGACTTCGTCCACTCACCCAAATCAATCGTCTGTTGTAAGCCAGCAATCCGATCTTTCTGTCTATCTAGTGCCTTCGCGGAGCGGGGCACTATATAATTACCCACCAAAAAGAAGTTTCATCTTCGAAACTTAAGGAGAAACTTACGATATCCTTAGAAGCGATAATCCTCATCCTTCGCCATCATCAATCCATGAAATCACGATTCAGATTATATCAAAACTCTTGTTCAATCAAGTATTTAATCTCAATCCATTAAATCGATAAAACATACCGGTATCATAAAAATATTTAAAACATTGTATGGAACGTTCATCTCATTGATGATATCAAGCAGGCAAAGAAATTTGATCAGAAGAACATGTATGAATTCAATTGAATCAAAATTGGCCAGAGGATCGTGTTGCTCTGATACCATTCTGTCATGCCCCGATCCTGCAGAGTCCTTTCGTCCTCGCTTCGGACTCTGTGAGACCGTTCGTCCTCGCTAAGGTGTGATGCCGTACAAGCCTAAGTTGCGCTTGTACAAGGCCAAGACCTGGAACAAGACAAGATAGACAAGTTGGACAATACGCAGCGGAACATATCGCAGATAATTGAAGCAGCAGCGGACATATTTTAGAATACATGCATTGAACACAATGGTAACAAGAACAATTCTCTTTATTGATTTTATTTGAACAGATTACAAGCTCTCGATTCTCTCTGATACAATATACATTCTCTCAGAATTTTACAGATTACAATGATCCCGTTCCCATACATTACATCCCTTTACATACAAAACTAACTCTTGTAAAAGATGTCGTCTCTTGGCATCTCTTCTAATTTATGGATCCTGAGGATAAGGCTCGGGCTATCGCTTCGGATTATCCTTCTCGATGATAGTGCACCTGCATGCAGACTGATGGTGGGTCAGTATATTAGCATACTGGTTTTGAACAAAGAGCTACATTCGTCTGAAACGATCACTGTTCATTTAATGAGAAAATTTTCTTGATGTGATCATGCTACTTTTTACCTATGTACATTTCATGCATACAACAAAGTCAGTTTACATCTCTTTTGAAAACATCTTTGAAAAGCCAACATTTGTTTCATTTTATTTCAAGCATACAAGGGACTATTCAATTCGAGCACGACGACTATTCATTTGTGCAGTGCGCAGCGTGTTTCACCAGCATATCATTTTATTTGGGGACAACAGCTTGTAGAAGCATGAAAAAGAATAGAGAAAGATCCATGCGGCCAAGGATCCCCATGTGGCTCAGGGATCCATGCGGCTCAAACGTCTATGCGGCTCGAATAGTTCCATGCGGCCCAGAGAGGAACCACGTGGCCTTCAACAACTCTCCCCTTTTGTCTTTTACTGCATTTAATGCCTTGACGGCTGACAACTCTGACAAATAACAGCTCAGACGTGCAATAATGACTCCGTCATAATGGCAGATTCATAGGGAAACGAAAAAAATCTGACACAATCCCCCGAAACCCAGAAACCTTCATGCGTCCTTGATACGTGGACAGTCGCATGCGGCTCAGACAGAGACCACCCCATGCGGCTCAGACAAGAACTACCCTATGCGGCTCAAGCAGCGGCTACCCATGCTCACGAGGACTATCTCATGCGGCTCACGATGAAGGCACCCATCATGCGGTCACCTATGCTCATGCAGCTCAGATCATCACCATGCGGTTCAAATGTTCAGGGGCCCTCCCAAGCAGCCTTGACACGTGGCCAGCTTATGCGGCTCAATGGGGAGCAGTCCTCATGCGGCTCAGATTTTCTAAGTGGCTCGCGGTTAAGATACTTGGCATGATAATGGGACACGTGGCATCAAATCGACCGAAATCCATCAACAAATCCCAATAAAATTTGGGATCAAATCAGATCATTTACAATCAAGCAAATCAATGGCACGTGGCGGGAAATCCGAGATTGGCATAACAAATCATGAGGATTTATGTCAATCATCATTAATTACCCACAAAGATTTGATGCAATCACATTAATTGCAGATCTATTATATTCAAGATGAGCGGCCCAGATTCATTGATCCTTAGCCGCTGACTTTTGAGAATGGGCAATCATTGCAAACCCCAATGATGCCCCCACTCTTATAAATAGTAGGGTGCCATTTCTTGCGAAAAAAAAAGAGAACAGGAGATAGAGAGAGCAGAGAGGAGAGCACATATAGCAAAAAGAGAAGGCAGAGAGCACATCCCCCTCGGATCCAGAGAGCCAGAGAGAATATACAGAGATAAAAAAGGAGAGCATCTCTTCATCAACGCCAAGCAGTTCTTCTACAGAGCCAAGGCTGCACTCGATCGTCCAAGGAGTAAGGCAGAGCTGCCGTCGCTTTCCCGAGCCTCTATCGTCACCCCCCCAAATCTAAATAAACAATTATACTTAGACTGCTGTACCTAGTTTTCGTCCCTAGGCTTTCTTTGTACAAGCGAGTTTGTATGTGAAGTAAAAGTCCAGTCCTCCGATAATTGTTCTGTCCTTTTATATTTTATGGCAAACGATGGTGACTCTGCTGGGGACAAACTTCTCCACGGCTGAGGAGTTGGTGACGCAATCGGATGCAGCAAACTTGGCTCCACGCAACAGAAGATGCTCCGCTTTGACCAACAGGCATTTGAAGAAATGCTCTCCGACGGGAGCGCTGGCCCGGTCCAGAAGCAAACCCGCACAAAGAAGGCTTGCAGGGAGTGGAGGCCAAAATTATTTGCTCCTTCCAAGCCCTAGACGGAGTACTCTCTGCTACCCAAGACGGCGAAGGCGACTCTCTTGCGGCCCCACTTCGAGCCATAGATGACTCTGCTGTCCCCAAGTCCGGCAGAGGAAAGCACTGCGATGCTGGACTTACAGGAACAAAGAGTGATTCTATGTGCTCCAAGAAGAAGCCGAACACTCATGCGGCCAAGACTGCCAGCCGCATGCATGATGCTCATGCGGCTGAAACTGCCAGCCGCATGAAGAATGTCTATGCGGCCAGAACTTCCAGCCGCATGGAGAAACCTTATGCGGCCGAGACTTCCAGCCGCACGAAGAAAGCCTATGCGGCCACAACTGCCAGCCGCATGAAGACTGTTGACTCCAGCCACATACTGCCTGCTCCACGCAGTTTAGGCTCAGTCTTCGATCGCCTCTCCTATGGTTCTGATCTTTCATGTGCCCAAGGAAATGTGTCTGACTCTCTGCAGCATTATTTTGACTCTTCCTATTATACGCCTTCAGGCGCTCGAGTGAAGAAGTCAAGGACAGCGCGAGCTCGGCGAGCTCAGTCGGCTGTCCCAACCTCTGACCATCTGAGCGCTCCACATACGTTATGCGGCCTCTGATGGGAAGTTGTACAGAACCACTCGAGTCCAGCCCCCGGCAGCAAACGGGCAGAGTAGTTCCCACAAGTCTTCCAAAACCCAGGAAGCAAACATGGTCATTCCAGACCCGTCTGACTTGCGTGAGGTTATCCTCCGCAAACGCAAGGAAAAGGAGAGGCCCCGGTATGCAAGGAATCCTCCTACGGACATCATTGCACCCAAATCATCATCAACTGCTGTTGCAACAATGCGACAACAAGAAACCGGCAACCTGTTTTCCAAAGGCTGTAACGACCAAGCTCAGAGGACGAAGCGCCTCCTGTTGTCTCTTGCAACTCCACTCAGAAAATTCCTACCGATGGGAGAGGGAAGAAGATGAACGTTTCTAACCCGAAGATTTCAACCACTGTGACTAAGAAACCGTCGTCTAAACGGTTGTCTACCACCGGAGTATTCTAAGGTACCCGTTCGAAGACAAATCTGCTTCAGCAGGAGATTCGTCATCCGCACCGCTGGGGGTCACTGAAACAGGGGGTAGCACTCCTCAAGAACATCCACGATAATCGATGTTCCAAAGAGACGAGCCCGAAGAAACAACTCTCATGTCAGATACAGCAGACGCCGACGTCCCCGAGG
>JANAVB010012199.1:6903701-6956874 GCA_029216955.1 Iris pallida | reverse complement strand
GAGGCACCTCAGGGGCTGGAGAGGCCCTACAACTTCGACATCTTGGTACAGTTGGCCAATATACCGGCCAAATTGTCATTATACGAGCTCCTGAGGCTCTCAAAGGATGTTCGTACGGCTTTGAACGATGCACTCCAAAATGTCGACGCATATCTGGCTCAGGTCAACCTCACAGGAGAGAGCCCGCCTGCAGATCTCCAAGACAGCGCTTGCACAGGAGCGATGCCCAATATTATCTTTACTCCACAGGACATGCTCATCAAAACCAATCTGCACGAACGTCCGTTATACTACACCGGATACATCGGGGACGTAAAGGTGGACCGGATGCACATTGATCCTGGTTCTTCCATAAGCATCATCCCGAAGGGTCTGCTACATTATCTTCGTATTCCTATGCATCGTCTGACGCCAACAAGCACCGCCATCAGCGGTTTCAATTCGGACAGGAGCTACCCGATCGGGAAGATTCGCTTGAAGTGCCAAATTGGCGATCTCCAGTCGGAAGTCACCTGTTACGTCATAGACGCGGACACTTCTTACAATATCCTCTTGGGGCACCCTTGGATACACGATTATATGATCGTGCCTTTCACGCTGTACCAGTGCTTCAAGTATGTCGACAAATACGGCTTTGTGAGGACAGAATTTGCCGACATCGATCCCTTCAAAGGAGTCGAATCCTACTACTCAGATTCCTGCCTATACAAAAAGTCAAAAAGGCACCTGGATGAAGATGTACAGGCTCGAACCATGATGGCCTCAGGATCAGAAGAACCTATGACGATCCACCTTCAACCTCGCAAACCTGGCAAATCTGCACCCCTTACGGCCGCTCCGCGTAAGGATGCGATCAGCCTCTCAGCACAAGAAGGGCAAATGATAATCCGGCTGCCATGGTCCGGCCAAGCGCCGAGACCCACAATGGAGCCACTGACAATCAGGCTACCGAGAGTCAGTCAGCCACAAGCAGAGAAGCCCAATCCCTCTGACATGCCAATGACGATACACCTTCCCAAGAAGAATCGTCACCTCGATGCAAAGTCTGGAGCTTCTAGCGAACCAACTACTCCCCGCCCAGCATCGAGTACCAAATTGGGGGTCGCTAGTTTGCCAACAACTCTACGCTCGGCTCCACCAACAGAACCCCTGATGATCAAGCTGCCCAAGTCGTCCTCTCAGTCTTCTTTTATACAAGAGACGACCAAAGAAGAACCAGAATTGGCCAAGTATGTGGTTGCCCATACTGATGTTCCCTCTGCAGATGATGTAATCCCGCTAGAAAAGATATCTTACTTCATCATTAAAGGGCTATCTTTGAACTACCTCAAGCTTAATAAGCTTTGTACAATGTATGCTATGGAACACGGTATAGGCACTCACCTACACACACAGGTGACAAATGTTTACACCGTAAACCAGCTTACTCCAGTGGAAGACGCTTACCGCATAATCGAGGGAGGGGACCATCCAATCATCTTCGGCTGGAAGGACGACCCACAGTCCTTCACCATAGAGAAGGTCGATCCCGAATCAGATGCCGTGAGACTGTCTCTGTATCTCTATAGCCCCCAATCCAAATACCTCATGCAAAAATAGGGGTATGATCTGGAGACTACGCTAGGCTTAAACTACGGCACTGGTCGACGATTACCTTTAAAGCCACCAGTCCCAGCTGGTAAACCACGTGACTACTACAGCAAGACTCGATGTGGACTAGGGTATGTTACGCCCATAACGACCCCTGAAAGTTCAGATGAGGAATGCGACTGGCATTCACATTCAACCGGGTCACCAACTTCTGATTCGAATACCAGCATCGGAGACATATTCAGATAAATCCTGTCAGTCAATATGGCATTCGTCGACGCTTATGAAGAAGATGAAGACATCCCTAAAATCCTTGAATTAGAGCCATGGGCCCAACAGCTGGATGCACAATGGGAAAAGCGGTTCAAACAGAGAGAACCTCCTACCGAAGATGAGGTTATACAGGTCGACCTCGGCAGCGAATCTTCTCCAAAACCAATCTTCGTCAGTAAAAGTGTCACTACCACTTTTCTAACTTGAGGGTATTTTGGTCATTTTCAAAATTTTAGAATTTAATTTGAATTATTATTATTATTTATAATTAATGTGATTTTTTAGTGATTTTAGAATAATTGTTTTTTGGTATTTTAGAGACTTGACTTATGTTGACCTTGTAGACTAACCTAGTGGCTAACCTAGGTCATGACCAAGTGAATAGGATTTGAAAACCTAGTTTGACTTAAGTTAGTAAGGTTTGACTCATTGGAATTAATTTGGGGAAAATAGGAGCTAGTTTGATTAAGGAATGGCTTGTGAAGTCACAAGTCATTTTATGACTAATAGGCTTAATGGCCCATAGCCCACACCCATTGAACCAAGCCCTAACCCTAGAAATCCTGGCCAGCCTACTCTGGTCAGCCCCCCTATTTATATGCTCCTAAAATTAGGGTTGCCTCTTTAGGAAACTTTGCCATTTGGAAGAGGTGAGTCCCCATCTTTGTAAATTCTTAGAAAATCCATTTCTTCTCCAAATTCCTTCAAACAAATTGCAATAGGACCTAATATTAGTATCATTGCTGTTATTGATGAGTATTTGCAGGAAGAACACAATTTGGAGAACTTTGGTGGTTTGAGGAATCATTTCATTGGGGCTTTTTGAGAGCTTGTTCACCTATAGGTATAATCCTTTCCTTTGCTCATAAATTATGTTAAAAATCATTTCTAGGTTGTCCTAACCCTAACCTAATAGTAGGATAGGCTAACCCTAGAATTTGGACCCATTTCGTGTCCGTATCGGACACATATCCACGTGTATAGGAATGTGTTCGACGAAATGCCTCAAAGGGCATTTCGTTCGATTTTTGTGATTGTGTTTGAATGGAAAAATCCATTTTAGTCTCGCTTATACATTTCTTGGACACTGAGCACGTTTTCGTGTTGGGTTGGGCCGACACGAGCGCGTGGACACGCGGTCGTGCACCCACGCGCGCGGACAGATTTCTCCCCTGCTGCTCGTGCACGTTTTCTCTGTGCACAGAGGGTTTCGACGCTTGAAACTCGACATAGGGGTCGTGTCCATGACTGACACGAGATCCCTAGAGTTTCAGAGACTCTCGTGTCGTGTCGGACACGTGGTGGTCTGTGCAAGTGATGTACACTGTGTAGTTCAGTGTTCGTGATTGGTGTTCACTGTTTAATCGTTTTAATGTTTGTAAATTGTGTTTAAATTTTTTAAATATATTATAAATATGTTGTGTAATTCCTGTTTACATTAGGTTACATATTAGTTTTAGGTTTAATGATTGTGATTTGATTCGAACATGAGATATGGGGTTATTCTGATGCTTGCTCTGATACTGATTTTCCCAGTTTTCCCAAACCAGTTTAATTCTCTTTTATGTTATGTTTTCAATTGATATCAATTCCCCCACGTTACTTTTCATATTAGCTATGTTATTGCATTCAATTAACGGCTTTTGGTTGTGAGGTTTAGGTTTGGACTTTTGAGTTCATTTCGAAATTGTATAACAACCTGAGATTCGAACTGTATTTCACTGAGTTCATTATAAACTAAAGTTCATGTGTGTAAATCTGAGTTTAACCCTTCATTGCACTGTTAACTGAGTATGGGATTGGAGGTTTTGTTTTGAATTTAAAAACTGAATTCATCCCTTCCTGAACTGCCAAAAACCTGAGAGGGGATTTTGTGTTCCCAGTTTTCAAAACCTGGGATTTGTTTAACTGAGATTTTGTTAAACCTGGGATTTGTTAAACCTGGGAAGTGTTCTTCTTTTAACTGATATGAAAAACTGATATTTAGTTCCCAGTTTTCATTTAACCTGAGCGTATGTGAACATGAGTTTACATTATTTTGATTCAATGCTTTCTTCTTATTAACTGATATGATTTTCCATATAACCTGAGATGTTTGGTTGTGGGAAATTAGTTTAAAACCTGGGATTCAATGTTTTTCCCTTTTGCTTAACTGAGAATTCAATTATAGGTTTGTTTGTGAACCATTTTACTGTTGTTTCAGTTTTCTAGCTAGTTTAGGACTGTTCTTTTTCACTGTTGATGATTTCCTAAACTGTGTGCTGAAATGAGGGGGGGGGGGGGGGAATGTTCACTGTTGAATCTGGAATGATATATATATATATGAACTGACCTGGGCTTTATTGGAACTGATTTCTGAGCTTTGGGTATTGTTTGAACTGTTGGGGTTGTGTTGGATTGAATGAGGTTGTTAAATTCAGTTTTCTTTCCACCTATATAGTACACTGATTTTCCCATACATTGTTTTCTTATACCTGTCATACAATACATCCCTCCTGCCTCACTTCACATATTACACTACACACAAGTCACTCACTGTTAGCTTTTTGTCACTGTTTTTCCATTCCTTGTTTCACAGCACTCTTCACTCATACACACATGTGTATCACTAACACCCACACACCCACACACTTGAGTATCATGTATCCCTCTCTCCTTTCCTATGTATATGTATATAATTATGATTTGAGATACAAATATATATATATAGGTTTCTATATATATGAATGTGTGTCAATGTAAATATATGATTTGGTGCATGGTTGATATTGTATAATGGTATAGATATATGTATATATGTATCCTATATAGATGTGGGATATATCATAGGTAGCCTATATGTGTATTCCTATATGAGATTGCATGATATACTAATGTGTGATTTCCTATGTTAGAGTATATAGTCATATTGTACTTGTGTATTATTTTAGATATGGAACTGAATGTGGTATTGCCTATTGGCCCATGGCCTAGTCTTTTAGCCTATGGCTATGGTGGTGTTTGCTTAGCTAGTGAGTCTAGTTTAGACTTGTTTAGTCTTATTAGACCTAGAATGGACTAGTTAGCCTAGATTAGACCAGTTTGACCTAGATTAGACTTGGTTGACCTAGTTTGACTTCCAGAGTTGACCAAGAGTTGACTTTGGTCTAGATTGACCTAGATTCATGTAGAACGCATTGTAGTGCATTACATTTCTATTCTGGACTTGTTGTGACTCGTACTATTCTAAATAGGAGCCAGACACCACTCCTCGGACAGTACTTTCATCTCGGACTTTCAGATAGCAGCACTACAAGAAAAATGTGTTTTTACGGCGTGCAATGTGTGCCGTAAAACACTTTAGACGGCACACATGCTAACGCCGTATTAGCCCATGCCGTAAAAAAATGGTAGTTTAGATGACATATTTTGTGTGTCGTCTAAACTCTATTTGTGCGTCGTCTATACTCATTCACGACATTCATTGCGTGCCGTAAAAAGAAAATTAAGGCATGTATTAGCACGCCGTTAATACACATTCATGACACGCATATACACGTCGTTAATGCACAATCACGGCATTCAGATGCACGACGTTAATATTATTTTACGACATTCCTTTGCATGTCTTTATTAGTCAATTATGACATTCATTATATGTCGTAAAAAGTATCATTTACACATCAATTAGGACATATTTTGCACGCCTTAAATTTTCTTCAATTTTTTAAAAAAAAATCCTGCCTTTTGTATAATCAATTTAACCTTTTGATATTCAATCACAAAACATAATATACACAACAATTATAAAAATAATAACTTTCATTAAAACATTAATGTCAATGCATCCAAATCCAAAAAAACTTTACAATGAACACACCAATTGTTATAAGTATTAACTTTTATTGAAACCATAATAATGTCAAATCTTATGAATCTCAAATCACCAACTAAAATTCAAAATCAATTTATAGTAAATACAAAATATATTGATTCTTTCCATCCATTCACATTCAAAAAGCAACGTAAGTAGAGGCATCTTCGATCGTCACTGCATCTAAAGTACCAAATCCATATAGAAATCAACTTTAGAGAATGCAGTTGAGCATAGTATGGAGTTCAGATTAGGGTACATTGAGAACTTGCACTTTAGAGCCTCCTCCATGGCATCAACTTTTCCAAAGTCCCAGCCAACACAAACCTGGAAGTTCATATATTTAGTGTCAGCAAACCAAAGCTAAATGCATGCATGCATTTAAATTACAAAATTCATGTTATAACCCATCTCAAGGGAAAAGATTAATGGAGCATAATTTCCTTCTGTCATTCATGAATATGACAACAAAATCATAACATAAAAAGAATTGTATGATCCAAACTATCTCATATTGAAGCCATGACAACAAAAATTATGACATATTCAATGTAGATTTTTGTCGTCATATAAAACAGAAATATAGTAAGATATTTCTAAAGATAAATCAATTAGCTTGTTAAACAGACTAAAACATAATTGTTAAAATATAAATATAGTGAGATATTTTGGTTAGGGTGATATGAACAAAAGTTTAAAACTACAAAGCTTGTGTCAAAGGCATAAGAGAGGAAGAAATTGGAATTCACCTAAAAAGCACAAAGTTTTTGTAGTAGAAAATTTCTCATGATGAACTTCTTGAATTTCTCTGAAGCACTTCCCTAACGTAATACCTGAAACCACAAAAGCAGCAGCTATAACCAAGAAATGTATAGCTGGATAACTTATTAAGCTACATCAAGAGCAGATAAAATAGAAAGAGAGAAAAATGTGCCATAATCCCACCTCTTTCTTGCTAATGATTTTATTTTTGCATTAACACTAGAATAAGTACAAAACAATATTGTCACAAATATATATTCATTAATGTATCATCTATGTTTCATGTTTCTGTTTCTCAAAATTCTATGTTGTGTCCAGTCACCATGTATTGCTAATACATGTGTCTAACTCAAAACTAGATGGATGAGTATAAAGTATAGATCATGATGCTATACTAGGTGAAGGTTAGGTCAACTAGGGCGAATTCGAGCTTAAACTGGGTGAGCGAGAGGCAATGCACAATCGTCAATCTAATTAGAAAAAGATTCTTTACATACTAATTCAAGCAGACCTGAGCCATGTTGGTGTTTACCAGATCCATAGCTCAATGCATGTTTGGGTCAACGTAAAGAACGCAGAAGTAGCTCAACGCATGTATGGTTCATATGTTCTACATGTTTCATCACTTAAGATAGTTTCCTCACAGGTTTCACCCGGGTACGAGATAATCTAAGGCGCTTGTTTGTACCCACTTTCCTATTTGTCTATGTTATAAAGCTATTCTTTAATCCTTTAAGTCCAAATGACAGTCTTCAAGTATGTGGTGTGGCTCCTTTTTATTGTGTTTCTTCTGTAGGGGTATGTGATGTGTGTATATGCCAGTATGCACATGGGTGTTTTTGTACGACGTGTGGGAAAGCAAGCAAAATAAGCTAATAAGAAAGGAACAAAAGGCTCCAAAGAAGGGGAAAAAGTATAATATTGATACCGGCTTTACCGACCTTTAGAAAGAAGTCCTTGGAGTAAATCCTTAACTTATGGATCAACTTCTTCAGGAATATGTAACGGAAAATCAACTATCTGAAACAAACATAATAACTTTGCAATAAGAAATAGTAAACGACACCTGAACTTTTTACAGATACAAAGTTTTAAGAAGACAAACTACCTTGTCAAAGGTATCTTGGAGAGAGTCCCCTATAAATGGGCAATAACCAAGTATCATACAGTACAATGTAACACCTACAACCCATACATCAGGGGCAATCTGGTGCAGTAAAAACAGGGGTTCCAGGAGACCTCCATAATTCATTATTACCATCCTGCAAGAACGAGATAATACAAGATGGAGGTCAGAAAATAGATAGCATTCACCAGATAATAATTCGCTCCAAAATTATAGTTGCCAAAAGATTTAGATAAATAGACAAGCTTCACCATCACCAGATAATAATTCACACCAAAATTATAGTTGGCATAAGGCACAGACCTTTGTTCTGAAGGTACTGCATAGCAGCAGTGATGTTGGATTCCATCATCTTCACCACTTCTTGCTCAAAGGCCAAATTGTCCTCGGTTTCAGATATATTGGCTGCTCCTCGACCCGTTGATGATAGGTGCAGATTGTCTGAACCCTGTAAAAAAGAATATGCACCTAGGCTTAGAAAGACTTTGATGCTACAAGACCTGGAGGTTTATGATAACATGAGCCGAAACATTTGAAATTCAATGCAACAAACAAACATGCCATCATCCAAGGCTGTTTCTGATAACATGATGTCAGTACTAAAGCACAAGTTCGAGTGAGAAAGGCCAGAGAGAGAAGAGATGCACAACTTCCACTATAGTAAATCGACTTGATCCCAGCTCTCCAAATTCTGCCAATTTCTAGCTAGATCGGACACGGAAAATGGCAGCCCTCATAAAAGGCCTTAGTTAACATGGTGCATCAGGAAACCTACCTTCATGGTCAAGCACGAGCATTCCCAGATCAGAAATGTGGCTAAACATGGAGGATAGCAGGAAATGTTGGTTATGAGACTTACGTTACTAATGCTCCAAGGTCCACCACCAGCCATAGGTACAAAGTATAACAAAATGTTGAGGCAACATGAAGACAAAATGATGATATCATGGGTAGCTAATGTCTTTTAAGTGTCCAAAATTTATAGTTTCAAAGAGCCACCTCAGAAGAGGCTGATTATTTGGAAAAACAAGATACATTATTTTAAGCTATTACAAATAAATAGAGAATTGAAGGATCATATCGCTAGATAACAACAAAGAGAAGTTCCAAAAGATTCACTGAGAACTAAGTAACATGTAAAACTCTAACTAGACAAGTGAGGAAAATTCTCATTACAACTAAGTAAATGATACCTCAGATTGAACATCCGTAATTAGAGGTACTACGGCTCCAGCCGCACCCAGCCTGCTCATGCTTAGAACCTGCATTAAAATGATGATGAACATCACCAGAAAAATTGAAACTAAAGTTTAACTGGTTTTGAATTATGTACTAATACTAGTCCCAACCTTGACTTGTAGCTGAAGGAACTTGACATAGTCTATGATCTCATCAAGCATTGATGCCTTGTCTGTCTGCACATGAAAGTGGAGGAAAGATTCAGTCGCATGCCAATAAGCAGCTAAGTGGAATAAAGTGCAAGTTCTATTCCTTCACAGCTACAAAGCAGGGTATGTATATGGATGTACAAAGATTTAGAGTCTTTAATTAAAATTCATATTGAGCTTTCAATTTTGAATCTGCTATTAGCAGCTTATTACATCTTTAATTAAATTATAATTGTTATGTCCTCGATTTGTTTGGAAGAATCTGGTACGGTTAAAACATATGATGCAGTCAAGATTTATTTATGTATCTAGATTATGTTTATATCTAGAAGCTCAAGCTGTAATTTTGAGTCCTTCAATGTTTTCACAAATATCCATATTCTAAGACAAAAATGCACAAGTTTATACATAATCCTTGTGTAAAGGCTTTTTGCATGTAAATGACAAGTATGTCCCAGAAGTAAAACAGAGTACACATTATATAGACTCCAACTATTTCCTCTCTTAAGTGTAACTTTCTACTGAATATAAAAATCTAAAATGTTGTTTCTCTATACGAACTCCCTTGGCTAAAAGAAATTGCTAATACATGAACAAATTAATAGGAACATGATTATTGTTAAAGTCTCTGCCACTACCCAAAACTCTATAGCTATGGTGAGGGTTGGGGGTGAACACCAAACTGTACTATGAACTGATAACACTCTCTTATCAAATGCAGTATTTGGATCAGTTAAAAAGATGTCATAAAGTGTAGAAAATGTTTTTTCCAGCAAGTTAGACAAATATAGAACTTACACTTATCCTACCATCTCCTAACTAAGATCACATAGTCAAAGCAATATTATAAAATGGCTCCACGTCCGATTAAACTAAACCACAAACCAAAGAAGTTGGCTTTGGATAGTTCCTATTATTTCCACAGGGAACAAGCTTTATCGGGCTTTTGAGTGGTTTGTATGGAAGGAAAGAAAGCCCCAAATCTCTAGCATTCTAAATATAAATCAGTAATTGCCCTTATATTACTGATTAATGATGCCCACTACTCTAATCCACATCTCCATGTCCAATCAAAGCACCAAAGGAAAGACAGATCCCAGATATTACATTCTTTTAGTAAGAGGAATGGTGTGCTTTCATTCCACATATATGGGGATTTGACAAAGTGGAAATCAATCAATATAATTCATTGAAACATGTATTAACTAGAGGCTGTAAACACTAAGAGGCAAAAATAAAAATATAAGGAATAAAGGCCAAACCATCTATATGAATGAATGTACTAAATGATCAGTTTTGCCTCATTTCAAGATTCCCTCAAACTTTTCTCGCAACAACTCATACTTTTTCAATTCAGATAGCGAAAGAATGGTGATATCTCTCCTAAGACCTGCCAATCACAAAGATAAAGTTTTAACATAACTTTCCTACCAAACTAGATGGTGTTCAAATTTACAAGCATGAGTTTCATCAGAAATAGGACAAAGAGATGGATGGTAGCATACCTTCATAAAATCATCTATTTCAACTGTAACTGAATCTGCTTCATCGGCAGTAGATGAATCTACATTATTAAACGAGAACTAAAGCATAAAAAATAATTGTAAGTGTTCAAGAAAGGATGTATCTAATAGAAATTGCAAAGATTAGCCATTGATACGTAAATATTGATGTAGGTGGCAGTGTTGGACAGATAAATAACAATGTCTGGTATACTAGCCAGGTTGCTTAATTTATAATCAGGCATCAGTGTTGAACGCTACTATGGGTGTTAAACCCTTTAATCCAGACTACACTTCAGCATATGGATTTATAATAAAATTTTCATCTGATTTATGCGCTTTCCTGCCTCATATCTCAACATTTATATGTGAATGACCCTTTGAGATTGCTAAATCTTTGCCGGTGCACCAAAACTTTAAAATTGTAAATGACCCTTTGAGAACCAATTGGACTTCAGTTTGAAGCCCTAATCAACCATTCATGGCTGAATTTTAACTTCAAATAGTTTGAAACTTTTTCTTCCCTATTTTTCAAATAGTTTGAAACTTTTTTCCCTATTTTGAGTCATTTCATATACTATTTAAAAAGAATAGTGCCTATAGGTGGATTATTTACGCTACTAAATTTCCCCCAAAAAGGACTATGAAACCCTAAAATTGTTATACCTTCTTCTTCCTCCTCATCGTCTTCATCGTCATACCTCTCGACTCCGCTGTCGGCTTCCTTGTCGGGCCTTCGCCCTTCCTCTTCCTCCTCGAATTTGTCTGCAAAATTTGCATAAACGATGCAAAACACCAAAAATTAAAGCAAATCAAATTATTAAAAGACAAATATGTAGTCACCTTCATCGTCAGAGACCACGACTCTCCCACATATATCACGGAGAGGAGAATGGACTCAGGAACCCCAACCCTAAATTAATGGACGGATCAAAACCCTAGATTCGACCACTACAATGAAGTGGGAAAAAGGAAACCCTATCCTATAGTTAAGTTTTATAGGAATCGAGAGAGAAGATGAAGAAATCCTAACTCTCGACCTTGAAGAGGTGATCAATTGAAGAAGACAGACGACAAGAAAAAATGCCCCGATGTTCCTCCGCTCCTTCCCCCCTTGACCTCCACACGTAGGCTCTTGGCCCTCCTTGAGTAGATCGAACTCCAGTGCCTTCTCCTTCAACTGCTAGGCGCACTCGAGCGGGACCTCACTGTTGGAAAGGGAGGCGAGCTAGGCCTTGCCATCGGAGAGGGAGACAGAGGTGAGGCGGAGAAATGGATCCAGGAGCGGCGGCAGGTGGTGGGGGAGAAAGAGGGAGAGAGAAAAAAGAAGAGGCCTGAGAGTGAGAGAGACAATGAGAGAATAAGGAGCACGGGGGGGGGGGGGAGGGATTGAAAAGGTTTTCGTCGCGCGGGTTCTCGCGCGCTGCAGCCAAAAAATTGGCGCTATTCTTTTTTTAGCTTTGACGAGATATATTGTGCGTCATTTCTTTGGTATAAAAAATTATGACGTTTAGTACACGTCGTAAATAATATAAATATATGTAACATGATATATTTTTGATCTTTTTTACGCCGTTCAGTATAATGCACGTCGTAAATCAATTATTTACGGCACACAATCTAAGTATGCCTTAATTTCGATGCCGTAAAAAGTCACTTTTCTTGTAGTACAGGCGAGTACATTCTCTGATCTTTTCATACCTGTCTGGACTATATTCCTGCTTTAGATTACTTTATATGATGCTGACACGTATCTTCACGGATTAGTACTATATGGATCCCTTCCTGAGATGTTATCCCTCTACGGGTGTATCGGGTATTTCATGTTCATGTACTTTATCATGTGCATCAGGTACTCCTTATACTCGTACTAGTTCATATTTTTACATGTTCTCATGTGCTTTCACGTGCCTCATGTACTACTCATTACATGAGTTCACGTATCTTAGTTGTATTCATGTGCTTATAACGTAACTTGAATGGATCCTTGTATACTGATTGGGGCGGGGTGAGTAGAATTGGTTATGCGAACACTATCCCCAGTAGTTGTATAAATGTGCCTCCTTATTTGTATTCATGTGCCCCTAAGCCGTTTACATAACCATATTGTACTCTAAATCACGTAGTCATTTACAGTCTTTACTATCATGTATCTATTTCCAGTTACAAAATATCTTCTGTTTTACCTGTACTTCCATTCAACACTTCCTGTATTTTACTCTATTGTATGATTTATTTTTCTAACCTGCTATGAATTGTTTGAGAGATATGTGCTCGTTCCCGTCCTGACTGGACCTGTTGAAATATTACAGAGGAGAGGCTGAGACGTTCTGCCCTACTTACTACGGTACCACACTAGATGAGTGCCAGGATTTGGACCAGCAGCAGGATCCATTAGCTGTAGACGATACTCCATTAGTTTAGGATTGTCTTACTATTTTGGGATTACTGTACTAGATTTTGAGATATTCTGAGATGTAGTATTTTAGACACTTAGATTCTGGATTGTATCTCTGTGATTCTCTGTTCTGGATATTTTTATCTTTCATTATCATTCCATCTTACCTGTTCTATCTTAGCTGTGGTTGAGTTTATATTGTGTTATGTCACCCCCATTCGGGGAGTATAACTGCTATACCTTCAATTGTTAGATGTTGTGACCTAGGACAGCGTTCTACTGCCGACACTGCGGCGTAGGCTAGACGTACCCACGTCTCGTGCCCTTACTCTAGGGTACGGATCGTGACACATTTTTAGTGGTAGCCCATGCAGGTCTAGGATATAAGTGTAGTGGTATTCGAACTAGAATATCGCTGCAGCCTACAGTAGAAATTAGCATATTTTTTGAAGGTACTCAATCACACTAGAAAAATCCTATCAGATTCTATATATCTATAATTTGCTGCTTATTGTCTTCCCTTAAGTATAAACTGTCCTCCTTTGAAATTTTTGCTTCATTCTCAGAAATTGCTTCTTATTTTGATCTGTCTTCATGATGGTTATGAAGACACGATCTCGTCGCTCCAGTTCGGGGGATACTATCGAGAGGTTGGCCACCTCTCGTCCTGTTCATCAGGGCCCCGAGACCGCAGCTCATGTTGTGCCGACTCAGGTTGGCATTTCTGCTATATTGGAGGTACACCTCCGTCTGTACAAAGACCTTTTTCATTATTCCCGATTCTTTCAGCAACAGAGGCCAGCTCAGCAGTATCAGCAGCAGGGTCGTGCACCTTTTCAGCAGGTGCAGCAGCAGCAGCAGGCACCCCGTCAGCAGCAGGTAGTTGTTGTGCCTTCTGCAAGAAGCCGGGGCACATGATCCATGAGTGCAGGAAGAAGCTAAGCAAGTGCCTTCTTTGTGGTGCGGGAGATCACCAGTTGAGGGATTGCCCAGGGGATTTTGGGCAAGGACAGCAGGGAGGTGGAGCCAAGGCTCCAGCAGGCCAGCAGAGGGGACCAGCCCTGCAGACCCAGCAGCAGAGGTTCCAGCAGCACCAGCAGCAGGCACGAGGTGGACAGCAGGGGCGAGCTTTCGCCATGGCAGCTGAGGATGCCGAGGCCATCGGAGAGCTGATAGCAGGTTCGGTTCTCCTAGATTCCCTTCCAGCATTTGCACACTTTGATTCTGGAGCATCCCACAGCTTTGTGTCAGTATCGTATGCTATTAGACACAGTTTGATTTCGGAACCATTGCCTAGGACCTGCAAGATCACGACCGGGGGCGGGGTCATCCTCGTGAGTGATGTTGCAGAGGGTGGAGTATTATATTGGGAGGCCGAGAGTTGGGGGTGAGTTTGCTAGTCATGCTATTACCGAACTACGACATTGTATTAGGTATGGACTGGCTGAGTAGACACCACGCCCGCATTGATTGCCGTGGTGGTAGAGCTTTGTTCGGGGTGCCAGGAGAGCTAGAGTTTGAGTACACCCGACGGCAGGCAAAGCAGGACGGCGGAGTCTTCTGTGGAGCATCAGTCGAGAAGCAGGTGGCTCCGCATCCCTTGATCGCAGAGTTTATGGACGTGTTTCCAGAGGAGTTGCCAGGGCTTCCACCGGACAGAGATGTAGAGTTTCCGATAGACTTGGTTCCCGGCACAGAACCGATCTCCCAGCATGTCTATCGAGTGAACAACAGTGAACTGGTGGAGCTGAAGAAGCAGGTGGATGAGCTGCAGGACAAGGGCTTCATTCGCTCGAGTTCTTCACCTTGGGGTGCACCGGTACTTTTCGTACCCAAGAAGGATGGGTCGGTACGGATGTGTATCGACTACAGGGCACTTACCAACCTGACAATCAAGAACAGATACCCACTGCTGCGGAACGATGATCTGTTTGATCAGTTGAGCGGAGCTCGGGTGTTCTCCAAGATTGATTTGAGGTCGGGTTATCACCAGGTGAAGGTGAAGAAGGAGGATATTCCCAAGACCGCTTTCAGGACGCGGTACGGGCAGTTTGAGTTTTTGGTTATGCCGTTGGGCTAACCAATGCGCCAGCAGTGTTTATGAATCTAATGAACAAGGTGTTCCACCAGTACTTGGACAAGTTCGTGGTGGTGTTCGTTGATAATATCTTGATATATTCCAAGACAGAGGAGGAGCACGAGGAGCATCTGCGGATAGTGCTAGAGACCCTCAGGAGGGAGCAGCTTTATGGAAAACTCTCTAAGTGTGAGTTTTTCTTGGACCAGGTAGACTTCTTGGGGTATGTGGTGACTGGAGATGGTATCTCAGTTGACCCCAAGAAGATTGTAGCAGTTGAGGCTTGGACAACGCCGACTTCAGTGGCAGAGATCAGGAGTTTCCTGGGGCTGGCAGGATACTATAGGAGGTTTGTACAGGATTTCTCCCGGGTTGCAGAGCCGTTGACACGGTTGACCCGGAAGGATACTGAGTTTGTTTGGTCAGAGGAGTGTCAGGCAGCTTTTGATGAGTTGAAGAAGCGGCTTACGACAGCTCCGAATCTGACATTGCGTTCAGGATCAGGTGGATTCACTATTTATAGTGATGCTTCAGGGAAGGGGCTGGGTTGCGTCTTGCAGCAGCATGGGAAGGTGATTGCCTATGCTTCCAGGCAATTGCGTCCCCATGAGAAGAACTACCCTACCCATGACCTGGAGCTGGCGGCGGTGATTTTTGCTTTGAAGTTATGGAAGCACTATCTGTATGGCGAGAGGGTGGAGATTTTCACAGATCATAAGAGCTTGAAGTATGTGTTTACACAGAAGGAGCTCAACAGGAGGCAGCACAGGTGGCTTGAGTTGATGAAGGAATTTGATATCTCACTTCAGTATCACCCGGGGAAGGCCAACGTGGTTGCCGATGCCTTGAGTAGGTATCCGACAGCCATGTGTTTGACTATGGATCGGCACCTGCTTGCAGACTTGGAGAGCCTTGGGATAGAGGTGATTGTGCCCGAAGTGCAGATGCAGTTATGGGGCCTTCAGATACAGTCAAACTTGATGGACAGGATCAAGGCGGCACAGTTCGATGATGTGGCTCTGCGGTGTATCCGAGAGCAGATCAGTACAGGAGTGGAGGATGCTGAGTTCTCACTTGCAGAGGATGGTGCCCTGAGGCACGGTTCCCGGTTATGTGTGCCCAGCGGGGAGCTCAGAGAGCAGATTATGCAGGAGGCTCACAGATCGCAGTACTCTATACATCCTGGTGCCAACAAGATGTACAGGGATCTGCGAGAGCATGTCTGGTGGTACGGGATGAAGAGGGAGGTATCCAACTTCATAGCTAGATGCTTGATCTGTCAGCAGGTCAAGGCAGAGAGGCAGAGGCCCAGAGGATTGTTGCAGCCATTGCCCATTCCAGAGTGGAAGTGGGAACAAATTACCATGGATTTTGTATCGGGGTTGCCGTGTACACCGGGAAGAAAAGACATGATTTGGGTCATCGTTGACAGGTTGACCAAATCGGCCCACTTTTTGACATTCAAGGTGGGTACGTCTACAGAGAGGCTGGCAGAGTTGTATATGAGACAGATAGTCAGGATTCACGGAGTTCCCGTCAGCATAGTCTCAGATCGGGATAGCCGCTTTACTTCCTATTTCTGGAGGAGTCTGCAGACTAGCTTGGGCACTCAGCTCAAGTTTAGTACCGCATACCACCCCCAGACGGACGGACAGTCAGAGAGGACTATTCAAACCCTTAAGGATATGCTGCGGACGTACGTCCTAGATTTTGGAGGTTCCTAGGAGGATCACCTGCATTTGGTAGAGTTTGCTTACAACAACAGTTATCAGGCCAGCATTGAGATGTCACTGTTTGAGGCTCTGTACGGGCGTAGGTGTCGTACACCCTTATCTTGGGATGATGTTGGAGAGCGAGCTTTACTGGGACCAGAGATGGTTGTTGATGCAGTCGAGAAGGTGAAGCTCATCAGGGACAGACTTCGCGTGGCACAGGACAGGCATCGACACTGGGCCGATAGCCACCGGAGGTCGCTGGAGTTTGAGGTACAGATTTAGAGATAGGATTAGTAGTAGGTTGTATTCTGTTTATTTTGTTGATTGATCGTGTTTGATTTTTAGTAACTTGAGACCTTGCTTGTGATTAGGTTAGAGACATAGTTTTTCTGCGAATATCTCCGACTCGTGGTACGATACGTTTTGGTGGAGGTGGGAAGCTTAGCCCGCGCTTCATCGGCCCTTTCGTTATCAGCGAAAGAGTCGGTGACGTGGCATACAGGCTAGACTTGCCACCTGCACTAGTGGGCGTCCACAACGTATTCCACGTATCACAGTTGAGATGGTACATGGCTGACCCTAGCCATGTGCTCGATCACTCGGAGATAGAGGTTGGACCTACTCTCAGTTATCCAGAGCAGCCTGTGGAGATTCTGGATCGCCGAGAGAAGGTATTGAGGAACCAGGTGATACCCTTGGTACACGTCGCATGGAGACATCATTCTCCAGGAGAGTCTACCTGGGAGCGGGAGGATGAGATGCGCGAGCGGTACCCCTATCATTTTGGACCTTGAGGTATACTTTTCTATCCTTCTTAGCAGTTAGTTTCGCCTTTAAATTTCGAGGACGAAATTATTTTAAGGGGGGTAGATTTGTCACTACCACTTTTCTAACTTGAGGGTATTTTGGTCATTTTCAAAATTTTAGAATTTAATTTGAATTATTATTATTATTTATAACTAATGTGATTTTTTAGTGATTTTAGAATAATTGATTTTTGGTGTTTTAGAGACTTGACTTATGTTGACCTTGTAGACTAACCTAGGGGCTAACCTAGGTCATGACCAAGTGAATAGGATTTGAAAACCTAGGTTGACTTAAGTTAGTAAGGTTTGACTCATTGGAATTAATTTGGGGAAAATAGGAGCTAGTTTGATTAAGGAATGGCTTGTGAAGTCACAAGTCATTTTATGACTAATAGGCTTAATGGCCCATAGCCCACACCCATTGAACCAAGCCCTAACCCTAGGAATCCTGGCAGGCCCACTATGGTCAGCCCCCCCTATTTATATGCTCCTAAAATTAGGGTTGCCTCTTTAGGAAACTTTGCCATTTGGAAGAGGTGAGTCCCCATCTTTGTAAATCCTTAGAAAATCCATTTCTTCTCCAAATTCCTTCAAACAAATTGCAATAGGACCTAATATTAGTATCCTTGCTGTTATTGATGAGTATTTGCAGGAAGAACACAATTTGGAGAACTTTGGTGGTTTGAGGAATCATTTCATTGGGGCTTTTTGAGAGCTTGTTCACCTATAGGTATAATCCTTTCCTTTGCTCATAAATTTTGTTAAAAATCATTTCTAGGTTGTCCTAACCCTAACCTAATAGTAGGATAGGCTAACCCTAGAATTTGGACCCATTTCGTGTCCGTATCGGACACGTATCCACGTGTATAGGAATGTGTTCGACGAAATGCCTCAAAGGGCATTTCGTTCGATTTTTGTGATTGTGTTTGAATGGAAAAATCCATTTTAGTCTCGCTTATACATTTCTTGGACACTGAGCACATTTTCGTGTCGGGTTGGGCCAACACGAGCGCGTGGACACGGGGTCGTGCACCCACGCGCGCGGGCAGATTTCTCCCCTGCTGCTCGTGTACGATTTCTCTGTGCACAGAGGGTTTCGACGCTTGAAACTCGACATAGGGGTCGTGTCCATGACTGACACGAGATCCCTAGAGTTTTAGAGACTCTCGTGTCGTGTCGGACACGTGGTGGTCTGTGCAAGTGATGTACACTGTGTAGTTCAGTGTTCGTGATTGGTGTTCACTGTTTAATCATTTTAATGTTTGTAAATTGTGTTTAAATTTGTTAAATAGATTCTAAATATGTTGTGTAATTCCTGTTTACATTAGGTTACATATTAGTTTTAGGTTTGATGATTGTGATTTGATTCGAACATGAGATATGGGGTTATTCTGATGCATGCTCTGATACTGATTTTCCCAGTTTTCCCAAACCAGTTTAATTCTCTTTTATGTTATGTTTTCAATTGATATCGATTACCTCATGTTACTTTTCATATTAGCTAAGTTATTGCATTCAATTAAAGGCTTTTGGTTGTGAGGTTTAGGTTTGGACTTTTGAGTTCATTTCGAAATTGTATAACAACCTGAGATTCAAACTGTATTTCACTGAGTTAATTGTAAACTAAAGTTCATGTGTGTAAATCTGAGTTTAACCCTTCATTGTACTGTTAACTGAGTATGGGATTGGAGGTTTTGTTTTGAATTTAAAAACTGAATTCATCCCTTCCTGAACTGCCAAAAACCTGAGAGGGGATTTTGTGTTCCCAGTTTTCAAAACCTGGGATTTGTTTAACTGAGATTTTGTTAAACCTGGGATTTGTTAAACCTGGAAAGAGTTCTTCTTTTAACTGATATGAAAAACTGAGATTTAGTTCCCAGTTTTCATTTAACCTGAGCGTATGTGAACATGAGTTTACATTATTTTGATTCAATGCTTTCTTCTTATTAACTGATATGATTTTCCATATAACCTGAGATGTTTGGTTGTGGGAAATTAGTTTAAAACCTGGGATTCAATGTTTTTCCCTTTTGCTTAACTGAGAATTCAATTATAGGTTTGTTTGTGAACCATTTTACTGTTGTTTCAGTTTTCTAGCTAGTTTAGGACTGTTCTTTTTCACTGTTGATGATTTCCTAAACTGTGTACTGAAATGAGGGGGGAAAATGTTCACTGTTGAATCTGGAATGATATATATATATATGAACTGACCTGGGCTTTATTGGAACTGATTTATGAGCTTTGGGTATTGTTTGAACTGTTGGGGTTGTGTTGGATTGAATGAGGTTGTTAAATTCAGTTTTCTTTCCACCTATATAGTACACTGATTTTCCCATACATTGTTTTCTTATACCTGTCATACAATACATCCCTCCTGCCTCACTTCACATATTACACTACACACAAGTCACTCACTGTTAGCTTTTTGTCACTATTTTCCCATTCTTTGTTTCACAGCTCTCTTCACTCACACACACACATGTGTATCACTAACACCCACACACCCACACACTTGAGTATCATGTATCCCTCTCTCCTTTCCTATGTATATGTATATAATTATGATTTGAGATACAAATATATATATATATAGGTTTCTATATATATGAATGTGTGTCAATATAAATATATGATTTAGTGCATGGTTGATATTGTATAATGGTATAGATATATGTATATATGTATCCTATATAGATGTGGGATATATCATATGTAGCCTATATGTGTATTCCTATATGAGATTGCATGATCTACTAATGTGTGATTTCCTATGTTAAGAGTATATAGTCATATTGTACTTGTGTATTATTTTAGATATGGAACTGAATGTGGTATTGCCTATTGGCCCATGGCCTAGTCTTTTAGCCTATGGCTATGGTGGTGTTTGCTTAGCTAGTGAGTCTAGTTTAGACTTGTTTAGTCTTATTAGACCTAGAATGGACTAGTTAGCCTAGATTAGACCAGTTTGACCTAGATTAGACTTGGTTGACCTAGTTTGACTTCCAGAGTTGACCAAGAGTTGACTTTGGTCTAGATTGACCTAGATTCATGTAGAACGCATTGTAGTACATTACATTTCTATTCTGGACTTGTTGTGACTCGTACTGTTCTAAATAGGAGCCAGATACCACTCCTCGGACAGTACTTTCATCTCGGACTTTCAGATAGCAGGCGAGTATATTCTCTGATCTTTTCATACCTGTCTGGACTATATTCCTGCTTTAGATTACTTTACATGATGCTGACACGTATCTTCACGGATTAGTACTATATGGATCCCTTCCTGAGATGTTATCCCTCTACGGGTGCATCGGGTATTTCATGTTCATGTACTTTATCATGTGCATCAGGTACTCCTTGTACTCGTACTAGTTCATGTTTTTACATGTTCTCATGTGCTTTCACGTGCCTCATGTACTACTCATTACATGAGTTCACGTATCTTAGTTGTATTCATGTGCTTATAACGTAACTTGAATGGATCCTTGTGTACTGATTGGGGCAGGGTGAGTAGAATTGGTTATGTGAACACTATCCCCAGTAGCTGTATAAATGTGCCTCCTTATTTGTATTCATGTGCCCCTAAGCCGTTTACATAACCATATTGTATTCTAAATCACGTAGTCACTTACAGTCTTTACTATCATGTATCTATTTCCAGTTACAAAATATCTCCTGTTTTACCTGTACTTCCATTCAGCACTTCCTGTATTTTACTCTATTGTATGATTTATTTTCCTAACCTGCTATGAATTGTTTGAGAGATATGTGCTCGTTCCCGTCCTGACTGGACCTGTTGAAATATTACAGAGGACGAGGCTGAGGCGTTCTGCCCTACTTACTACGGTGCCATACTAGATGAGTGCCAGGATTTGGACCAGCAGCAAGATCCATTAGCTGTAGACGATACTCCATTAGTTTAGGATTGTCTTACTATTTTGGGATTACTGTACTAGATTTTGAGATATTTTGAGATGTAGTATTTTAGACACTTAGATTCTGGATTGTATCTCTGTGATTCTCTGTTCTGGATATTTTTATCTTTCATTATCATTCCATCTTACCTGTTCTACCTTAGCTGTGGTTGAGTTTATATTGTGTTATGTCACCCCCATTCGGGGAGTATAACTGCTATACCTTCAATTGTTAGATGTTGTGACCTAGGATAGCGTTCTACCGCCGACACTGCGGCGTAGGCTGGACGTACCCACGTCTCGTGCCCTTACTCTAGGGTGCGGGTCGTGACAAAAAGCCTAACAGACGAAGAGCGAGAATCGCTACTGGAACTTATCAAAGAATATATTGATGTGTTCGCCTGGAGCTACGAAGACATGCCAGGACTAAACCCCGAAGTTGCCCTTCAGAAGCTCAACATTCGGCCAGATGCGAAGCCAGTCAAACAACAACAGTGACGCTTTCGCCCGGGCATCATGGATGCGATCGAAGCTGAAGTCAACAAACTGATAGCCAGCGGCTTCATTCGTGAAGAACAACATCCTGACTGGGTCGCCAACATAGTACCGGTCCTCAAGAAGAATGAGAAGATTCAAATCTGCATCGACTTCCGCAATCTGAACGAGGCATGTCCCAAAGATGAATTCTCCCTCCATATCACAGACATCATGATTGACAACACATGCGGCTTCGAACGCATGTCATTCATGGACGGTTTCTCGGGTTACAACCAAATCAAGATGTCTCCTGACGACGAAAAGCATACATCATTCCGAACACCGATTGGCACATACTGCTATACAGTCATGCCTTTCGGTTTAAAGAATGCTGGTGCCACATATCAAAGAGCCATGAGTATCATCTTCAGAGACCACTTACGTAAGATGGTGGAGTGCTATGTTGATGACATTGCCGTCAAGAGTCGCTATAAGGGAGACCATCTGCAGGATCTGAGGACGGTATTCGACTTGATGCGAGCACACAACCTGAAGATGAATCCCACAAAATCCTTCTTGGGCGTATCCAGCGAAAAATTCCTGGGTTTTATTATTACTGCCCAGGGAATTCATATAGACCCAGAGAAGACGAAAGCAATTATAGAGATAGGTCCTCCGAAAAATCTTCGCGAACTCAGAGGCCTTCAAGGAAGGCTAGCTTACATCAGAAGGTTCATTTCTAACCTCTCCGGGCGATGCCGACTATTCACCCATCTCATGAAGAAAGGCATCTCGTTCGTATGGGATGAAGAATGCCAACGTGCCTTCGACAGCATCAAAGAATACTTGTCGAACCCTCCAGTCTTGGTGGCCCCGGTTGCTGGGAAACTATTCTTGCTATATGTACGAGCAATAGAGCATTCCCTCGACGCTCTGCTAGCACAAAACAATGATGCAGGCCATGAGCAAGCCATATATTACCTCAGCCGAATGATGATCGGGCCAGAGCACAGATATACTGCTGTGGAGAAGGAATGCCTCGCCCTGGTGTTCGCCATTCAAAAGACGCGGCACTATGTCACGGGGCAAACCATACACATGATATCGCGAGTCAACCCCCTCATGGTCCTCATGACTAAACCAGGGGCACTCAGCTCCCGCCTCGCGACATGGGCAATATTGCTGTCTCCTTATCATATGGTCTTCGTCCCGCAAAAGGCTGTTAAAGGTCAAGCTCTAGCAGACTTTTTAGCATCCCACCCAGGCTCAGAGTCGTCCAGAATATATGAAGGAATCCCAGATGAGGTCGCCGACTCACATGCGACCTCCTACGATGATATATGGCGAATGTTCTTCGACGGTGCTTCGAGAACTGGACCCAAGGGCAACATCATCGTTGGAGTCGGGGTGGTGTTGATTTTTCCTTCCGGACTAGTGATCAATCGCACTTACTCCCTCACGGAACCTTGCTCTAACAATGTGGCCGAGTACAACGCTTTGGTCATTGGCCTCCAACTTGTAAGAGAGCTGGGGGGAGAATATCTAGAAGCATACGACGCTTCGCAGTTAATCGTTAATCAGATCCGGGGTTCGTACGAAGTTCACAATGAAGACATGATCCCCTATCACCAAATAGCGATCAACATTATTTCGTTATTCGAGGATTTCTTCATCGAACATGTTCCCAGACTCCAAAACATCGAAGCCGATGCCCTAGCAGGCCTTGCCGCTTCCCTAGCAGTGCCGAACCATACTCATCATTCGGTTGATGTGATAGGCCACGAACTGGTCTGTCCCAAGAACAACGTTTAATTTGTGGCGAGTTATTCCACTCAGACGATCGACGAAGCGCCAGACTGGAGACAACCATTCATAGACTTTGTAGTCTACGACATCCTGCCCGAGAACCCAAAGGAAGCCACTTCCATCAGAAGGCGTTCTCTCATATTCTTCTACGATACAGAGACAAAAATGCTGTATCGGCGATCCTACGATGGGTTATTACTTCGGTGTCTGTCAAACGCAGAAGCCAAAGAAGCCGTATGCGAAGCTCATGACGGTGTCTGCGGGGCCCATCAGCCTGGCCCTAAATTATAAGACCGTCTTCGCCGAATGGGCTACTACTGGCCCACGATGGTAGTGGATGCGATAGACTATGCAAGAAAGTGCAAAGCCTGCCAAGTCTACGCGGACTTCATCCACCAACCATCCGAGTTTCTACATCCGACATCTTGGCCATTTGAAGCATGGGGAATGGACATCATCGGTTCGATTACTCCACCTTCCTCCCAAGGACATTACTTCATACTCGCGATCACGGATTACTTCTCCAAATGGGCGAAAGCTGTTCCGCTCGCAGAAGTAAAGACTTCAAACGTGATCAGCTTCCTCAAGCATCATGTCATCTATCGCTTTGGACTGCCCCAAAAAATCATCCACGATAATGGTCCACAGTTCGCAAGCTATGCCTTCTATCAGTTCTACGACAAGCATCGCATCCAGAATATCGCTTTGATACCATACAATCCGGCAGCAAATGGGTTGGAAGAAGCATTCAACAAAACAATCATCAAACTTCTCAAAAAGTTTGTGTCTTCCAACAAACGCGACTGGAACGAGAAGCTTGGTGAATGCTTATGGGCGTACCGTACTACAGTTCGAACAGCCACTGGGAACACGCAATTTTCCCTGGTGTACGGGAGTGAGGCAGTCCTCCCATTGGAGACTCAAATACCCTCACTCCGCGTCGCCCTCATTTACCAACTGACGACGAACGATAACTACCGTCGCCGGCAACAAGAGTTGGAGGCCTTAGATGAAAAGTGCCTCTTGGCTCAGCAACGAATCGAGTTATACCAAGCACGCATCTCTGGAGCCTTCAACAAGAAGGTTAAAATCAGAACATTCCAAGTGGGCGATCTCGTTCTGGCAATCCGGAGGCCGATGGTCATGACTCACAAAACCGCCGACAAATTCCAGCCAAAATGGGAAGATCCGTTTATCATTGAGGCCGTATTCTCCAATGGTGCTTACCGTCTCGCAAAACAAAACGGAGACTTGCTCATGTTGCCCGTCAATGGCAAGTTCCTGAAGAAATATTATGTCTAAACGATATTTTCTAGATCACCGAGTCATGTACCCGCTGGTGCCGCTGAACTCATATTCACAATATCCCATGTCATCGAGTCATGTACCCGCTGGTACTGCTGAACTCACGTTTACCATTTTCCAGATCACCGAGTCATGTACCCGCTGGTGCCGCTGAACTCATATTCACAATATCCCAGGTCATCGAGTCATGTACCCGCTGGTACCGCTGAACTCACGTTTACCATTTTCCAGATCACTGAGTCATGTACCCGCTGGTGCCGCTGAACTCATATTCACAATATCCCAGATTATCGAGTCATATACCCGCTGGTACCGCTGAACTCATATTCACAAAATTCCAGATTATCGAGTCATGTACCTGCTGGTACCACTGAACTTACATTCTCCAAATCCCAGATGATTGAGTCATATACCCTCTGGTACCGCTGAACTCACGTCCTCCTTCCACAAAAATCCCAGATTATCAAGTCATGTACCCGTTGGTGCCTCTGAACTTACACTTTGATTCCAAAATTTATGGATTGTCGAGTTATGTACCCGCTGGTACCCCTGAACTTACATCCTGGTCACTCTTTTGGGGAGAAAGTCATGTGTGATCACACCTCTAAACTTTCTTCCTGAAAGAGCCCCTTCCTCATGATCCACTACCCGTACTCCCAGTGCACAAAAAAGGGTAACAGATTCACAAATTTCCAAAATGACCATGTCGATGTTACCTCTGAGTCGTCTTAATTCTGCCAAAAACAAATCACTCCTCTACATAGAACTTCCATGTCCTCATTACCTCTGAGTTGTTCTGTGTACCCCCCCTTCATTGAGCCCACTCCTACCATATCCTCATTACCTCTGAGTGGGAAGGCTCCGTCGAAGAAACCCTCATGCTTGCCATGTCCTCATTACCTCTAAGTAAGTATGTTGATTCCCTTTCGACTTATTATCTGTACCCACAACCGGAGTACGCCAAGGATAGTAGGTCCACAAATATCCTCCGTTGAGTCCACTCCTGCCATGTCCTCATCACCTCTGAGTAGGAAGATTTTGCGGTAAGAAAACCCTCATGCTTGCCATGTCCTCATTACCTCTGAGTAAGTATGTTGGTTCCCTTTCATCCTATTATCCGTATCCTAACCCAGGGTACGCCAAGGATAATAGGCCCACAAATGTCCTGTGCTGAATTTCTCAACACAGGCCCACCATTTCTCATCATGCCCCGGGAGCCCAGCTGCTCCATGGCATTCATTCTCCCGATACTCGGAACGTCCACGACAACATTACCATGGAACCGTTCTAGGTATCCCCAATCAAACTTGTTACCCGTACCTAAAACCAAGGTATGCCAAGGGTAACAGGTCCACAGACAAGTCCCCCATGCGGGGCAAACATCACCATAATACCACAGGCACAACAAGCAATATAAATGAAGGGTAGAATGGAAAGTACTCTTTATTTGAAAGTCAAAAAAAAATATTACATGTTTTGGGACCACGTCCCTCTCAATAAGAAAAGAAAAGGAGAACAGAAACAAAAGAAGAAAAGGCCGACTATGATTCGACGTTACATAATTCTAGGAGACGGTTTCTCACCAAGGTGGCCCCCCTCTCAAGCTGCTGTCGAGCTCGGCGCTCAGCCTCCTGGGACAACTGCTCCGGATCATCCAAATACATATATGCCTGCCAGTCATTCTCCATCTTCTTCAGGGCAAGTTCCAGATTGGCAGAAGCTCTACTAAGTCTGTCAGCCTCCTGGATAGCAACCCCCTTCTCAGTACGGGCGGCTTCGAGCTCGGACTCCAGGAAGGCCAGCTTTCTCTGGAGCTCGAGGATCTGCTCCCGGGTGTCAGTTACCCTGCGGGAGGCAGTCGCTTCCCGAGCCGTGCAATCTTCAGTCCGACGGCTCCATTGATCGTACAACTGAGTCAGATCACGGCGGTCCTTCAGTATAGTCGGCTTGATCGATTCCCGAGCAAGCCTCACCTTCTCCACCACGATTGTGAGGAAAGTACGCTCTTGATCTATTGCCACGGATAGATCAGCTTGTCGCAGTACGCGAAACTGGGCCACAAGGCGATCAGCCTCTAGCAGCTTAGGCTCCAGAAGCGCAGCTAGTCCCGCCCCACTGGGGAGTGTTCTAAGGATATTAATTTGGCCACCGGCACACTGACGGGCCATAGCAAAGGGAGTCCCCCTCTCCACAGCTGCCTCGATCCCTCTCTTCAGGTGGCGGTGAAAGCTGTCAACCACATCCTGAGACACTATATCCAAAACATCTGTAGAGGACGGCATCAAAGGGAGTGTGGCTGGCAGTACCGAAGGAGTAGTATCAGAACTTGCCATCCCCACCACCAGGGAAACGAATTCTGTGCGAAAAGATGCATGAATAGCGGCTAGCTCCTCTTCTGCCGCCCGAAGAGCTTGGATACTTGGCAGGGCGGAAAGGTTAACCCCCGAAACCATATTCGCAGAGGCGGACACAGGAAGCATCGTCCCTTGCCCCAGCTGTACTGCCACTTGGGCCCCCAAACTCGACCTAGCTGGAGGCCCCTCAATATAGGTTGGAAAAGAAGGAGGCACACGTGCTTCCATCAGATCCCCTCCGGTAGAGTCCGCCCCGACAACGTCCGTCACTGGCAATAAAGGGGTGGGACCTGTACGTCCAAGGCAACCATCAATCGACGTAACCCGAAGGACATAATGATAGAGCAAATAGGCCTCCTCATAAGTTAAGATTCGGCTTATCTTACCAGGGGAAGAGCATGGAGGCTGCAGCTCGCTCGCAGCTGGCATATTCTTCCCATCCGCGGCTTCCAAGTTGAATTCAACTGGTTTCTCTGCCCCACCGCCCCTGAAAGGGAGCCAGCCAGGTCAGTATCATCCTGTTGAAATTTAGATGTCCCAGGGACAGGTGCAGTAGAGCCCCCGTCCCCATGGGTTGAGGTCTCAGCAAGGTGAGACTCCTCGACCGCCTCCGGAAGAACCCCAGCAGAAATAATAGCGGTGCACACATCATTGACCAAATTGGACAAAACCGGATCGACCTCGACAATCGGGTCCCGAGAAGCAGACTCCTCTGACGCCTACAAAGAGCAAAAGAAAAATGAGTAGGCCATATTTTAGAAAAAGAAGGAGAAAATAGTTGAAATTCAAATCACCTCAGAAATAGCGTCAACATCATCAATAAATAGCCTGTGACGTCTTACCACAGCCCACTTCATGGAGTAGGTTCTGCCATCATCAGTAGACATACGCCTGCTTCGTTTGCACGAAGGACCAGGCACAGCAGGTGGTTGATCCTCCACATCTTCGTTCAGCACGATTGGTGGCTGGTCCCCCACCTCCTCGTCCGAGGAATACGACGAATCATCGACATCCTGCTCATCATCCTTTTCGCCCGCCGTAGTGGACTTCGAGTCCGGCACAGGAACCCTATTCGCCCTTCTCTTTCTCTTTTTGGATCCCTCGGGCTTCTCTGCCAAGCCAGTACCAACAATAAAGCTGGTACTCATGTCAAAGTTAACGGGAGGCTTGCTCGCCGTAACATGATAGAGGGCCGCCATATACAAAATCTCTCCTGACGTCTTAGCATCAGGGACCAAAAAGCTAGCTCGGGTATGGACCGCATTGTAATAATGCCAAGCCCTGATACCATCGAGGACGCTACCCTCAAATCCCAGGCAAGCACTGGGGCAATCAAGGAACAGCTGACTATACCCAAACTGGCAAAAAAACCTGCTGGGCAAATAAGGCTCCAGGTATACGTTATTTCGATAACGATATACTAGGTGCGCTGGGCGAATATTGCGCAGCCAAAGAAGCAGTTTCTCAGATAAGAGGAGGGGAGGTTCAATACCGTCAACATGTACACCCCTCACTTCTCTAGCGGTAAATTGAGGAAGAGACACAAAGAAGTCGGGCCCGTCTACTCTCGCCAACGCCCTCCGATATGCTGGCATGGTGTCGTATTTCCAAGGCTGACGACGGTATCGAAAAAGGAAGGCGTCATCAGCGGTAACATCATCTTCTGTTAAAAGACTCATCAACGATCGGTAATGCATCAATAGCCACCCCATTAGATAATGGTAGGGTAGCTCTATCCGCTCAAAGTCTAGTGTCGTCTCGCGAGCAATGACTTTAGACGAAAAGGCACACAGGCCGTAGTGTATGCTACACACCATGGCTGGAAAAAGGGCCAGCCTAACCCTGAAGACTAGCTTCACGGTCGGGAGGATGAAGTGGCGGCTGATCCTTCCAATAGAACTAGCCCCTCCTGAGACTACGCAGTTCCGTAGCCACACCATCAAGAATCTGACCAAGAGTGCTTTCTCAGACATCTGCCGGGTACCATGGTGGAAATAGCTGAAGGAGTCAGTACGACTCCCAAATCTGTCACTGGTGGACCTCGACCTCTTGGCAGTCGACATCAGGTCCTTTACCTCCTCCTGGGTTTGAGGACCCCGAGAAGAAACCCGGCCGGAGGGACTTAATTTGAAGAGATACGCGACCCAGGACGTGGTATGGGGGGCGTTCCCTTCTGAGCTATTATTTTTCTTGATAGCAGTCTGGTGACAGATGCTATGGTGGCACAGCAGTTCCCGGTACACGACGATAAAACCCGGGAATCGACGATCCAGATCCTCGAGTTCCTCGTTTGTCGGGGTGTATACTTCAAAGGCCTCGCCCCCCCACGGCAGCTTAGAAACAGCATACATTTCATGGAGAGCAAGTCCCAACTCCCCTCCAGGCGCGAAAAAGGTTCCCGTACGCCGGTTATACATCTCCAAAAGAGCTATGAATAACAGCTTGTTAATAGGCAACCCGTAACAGGTGCCCCGGATGGCATAATAGAGGTCAATATCCCGAAGAAATTCCTCGTATTTCCTCAGGATCCATGAGGTAAGGTTGGCCTACGAAGGGATGGGGTTTATCCAATTCAGCAGCGACAACCTGCCCACAGGATAAGACCCCTTGCGAGCGAGCTGATTCAGGAAGGTATCAGCTAGAGTAAAAGTGAAGTTGGGACCAGATACGTTTATGAAGGCACCCGAAATCAGTCCCATCACACTCCGACTGACCGAGTCCCTGCTCGCACATGCTGACCCCATATTCCTATTATAGTGGATGTTGTCCACGAACATCCCCGATTGGGTTGGAGTTAGGGAGCCTACCATTTTTCTGCTCAATGGTACCATATTGAACCTTGAGAGGGGAAAATACCGTTCCATCTCGGGAATATGGATCTCCACCCCGCCAACAGTAAAGTCCCAGCTCAGAAATGTCTAGCACTCGGGGGTTCTTTATGGATAGAGCATCCCCGAAGAGAAAGACTGGTTTCAGATACTCTCCGTCCAGTCTCCCCGAATTCATCATAGTACAAAGAAAATGGAAATGCTGGTTATTGATGGCGCCCAACCTCTCCAAAGGCTCATTGGTAGGAAGCTGATCCGATACATGTCGAATTAAGCCGTCGAGCCGCGCACCCACGGCATATTGTGCTGAACCCACCAAAAGCTCTCCTGCTGGATTGGTTGGGAGGTTCACTGAAAAAAGACAAAAGAAATAGGATTAAAAGATGGTTAAAACGAAACCACTTAAAGTTTCTCAAAAAGAAGCTCCTATGAGCCTATGCGGCTCAGATCAATGAAGCCTTATGCGGCCCAATTCAGTTGGGTCTCATGCGGCATGGCTTCAATAGAGCCTATGCGGCTCGGGTCAACACAGCCTTAAGCGGCCCAATTCAGTTGGGGGTTCCATGTGACATTGATTCGATAGCTTATGCGGTTCGATTGAACTTATGCGGTTCTATTTAGCAGAAGAGCTTATGCGGCGTGACTTAGCGAGGTTTTATGCGGTCCAGTTCGTCAGGAGCATATACGGCCCCGTTCAAATGAGGCTTCATGCGGTTCAAATCTAGAAGTGCTCCTGCGGCTCAAATCCTTCTCATGCGGCTTGAACACGGGGCATGCCCTATACGGCTCGGACATGAGAGGGCCATGCGGCTCATACAACTTTATCATGATTAGACTTGGGCAGTTCAATAAAGACGAAGGATGAAGGCTTGTGCATAAATTATGCAACAGAGCCGTAGTTTCTTAGGGTTCAAAAGTATTCAAATTTCTATCCAATCCTTACCCTTAAAAGCAGGGTGGACATCAGGGTGCACTTCAAGCGTGGTGGCCGACGAGGAAGTCGCTTTCTTGCCCTTCGCAGCAGCAGAGGCGACCTTGGAAGACTTGGGGGCCATTATCGTCTGGCTGTCGGAGAAGGGAGACAAAGAAAGAAAGTTAGGAAAAGTTGAAGACGAAAGAGAAAGTAAAGAAGTCTCTCCGACTGAACACATCCCTATTTATAGACAAAAGGAGAGCGCTTCGATTCTCGTGCAACATGAAAACCGACCCTTCGGTTATCGAGGCGAGCCGACTAAAATGAAGGCCAAACTCTTAGGATCCTGCCCCGAAAAGCGGCCTCAAATCTGACGGCGAATCAACAACATTTAATGTAAAAGATTTTCACACGTGGCAGGATGACGTGGCAAAGAGCTTATGCGGCCAGACAGCCTATGCGGCCAGAAAGTCCCTACGGCTGATTGACTAAATGCGGCTGAGGAGGCCATGCGGCTGAGACATCCATGCGGCCAGGACATCATATGCGGCCAGAAGAGTTTATGCATAACCATGCTTCTTATTCAAAGTATTTTAATTTTACAAATTGAAAACTTTGAAGGGGGTCTTGTAGAAGCATTGAAAAGAATAGAGAAAGATCCATGCGACCAAGGATCCCCATGCGACTCAGAGAGCTCATGCGGCTCAGGGATCCATGCGGCTCAAACGTCTATGTGGCTCGAATAGTTCCATACGGCCCAGAGAGGAACTACGTGGCCTTCAACAGCTCTCCCCTTTTGTCTTTTACTGCATTTAATGCCTTGACGGCTGATAACTCTGACAAATGATAGCTCTGACGTACAATAATAACTCCGTCATAATGGCAGATTCCTAGGGAAATGAAGGAAATCTCTGACACAATCCCCCGAAACCCAGAAACCTTTATGCGTCCTTGACACGTGGACAGTCGCATGCGGCTCAGACAGAGACCACCCCACGCAGCTCAGACAGAGAACTACCCTATGCGGCTCAAGCAGAGGCTACCCTATGCGGCTCACGAGGACTATCTCCATGCGGCTCACGAAGAAGGCACCCATCATGCGGTCACCTACGCTCATGCGGCTCAGATCATCACCATGCGGTTCAAATGTTCAGGGGCCACTCCCAAGCAGCCTTGACACGTGGCTAGCCTTATGCGGCTCAATGGAGAGCAGTCCTCATGCGGCTCAGATTTTCTAAGTGGCTCGCGGATAAGACACGTGGCATGATAATGGGACACGTGGTATCAAATCGACCGAAATCCATCAACAAATCCCAATAAAATATTAGGATCAAATTAGATCATTTGTAATCAAGCAAATCAATGACACGTGGCGGAAAATTCGAGATTGGAATAACAAATCATGAGGATTTATGTCAATCATCATTAATTACCCACAAAGATTTGATGCAATCACATTAATTGTCCAGATCTATTATATTCAAGATGAGCGGCCCAGATTCATTGATCCTTAGCTGCCGACTTTTGAGAATGGGCAATCATTGCAAACCCTAATGATGCCCCTACTCTTATAAATAGTAGGGTGCCATTCCCTTGCGAAAAAAAATAGAGAGAACACGGAGATAGAGAGAGCAGAGAGAAGAGCACAGATAGCAAAAAGAGAAGACAGAGAGCACATCCCCCTCGGATCCAGAGAGCCAGAGAGAGAATATATAGAGATAAAAAAGGAGAGCATCTCTTCATCAACGCCAAGCAGTTCTTCTATAGAGCCAAGGCTGCACCCGATCGTCCAAGGAGTAAGGCAGAGCAGTCGTCGCTTTCCCGAGCCTCTATCGTCACCCCCCCAGAATCTAAAATAAACAATTATACTTAGACTGCTGTACCTAGGTTTTCGTCCCTAGGCTTTTTTGTACAAGCGAGTTTGTATTGTGAAGTAAAAGTCCAGTCCTCCGATAATTGTTCTGTCCTTTTATATTTTATGGCAAACACAGCTTTAGCATTCTTTTCTTTGATTCAAGATATTCTAAGGGTCAGATTTACAAGCATGATATTATATCTTTTCTTTAGTGAAACATAGAACTTCTTGGTAACAGATTAATCTTTGCAAGCAATTCATATAGCAAACTCAAGCAATACATGTGTATCACTTTTCAGTGATTCTTACCATAGCCGACCGTCCATCCCTGCACAAGACAAGGATTAGCATAACATTTATAAAACCAACAGTATTCCCTGTTCGTCTCTGTATCGTTAGCTCTTAGCAAAACATTCTTTCGACACTTATCTATATGCATGACAATAACTCTTGTGGTCCTTGGGCAATACCCATAATAGCAGTTGGGATGTTCTAGCCCATCTCACTAATAGACTGACACCCCCTCTTTCTGTGGGGACTTCTAGCCCCAGGTGTCCTGTTCTCTCCTAGGCCGATCGACTCCAGGTGCCCCCAGAATTGTCGAGAGACTACCACTTGTGCACAAGCGTCTAGACTAATGCAAATGCAGCTATCATATAAAACTATCATGCATCAATCAAGCAACTTGCAAACATATTCATCTTCTTCTTTTTCATGTATCGAGCCAATAGCTCTACTCTTTTCTCTATACGGACAAACCGTATCATCTCTTTCCTTATTGCAACAATCGGGTACAATAAACAATCTCTGTTTAAGCAAGCACGATAACAACAAGCATGAACTCTACTCTTGATAATCATACTTTATTCAGGGACATGTAAACATTCTCTTTTATCTTCTTATTAAGCATGGCAACAGTTTTTTGATTAAAGGCAACATCTCTACTTAGCATACAAGCATCAGTTCGTTTCTTATTAACAGGCAACAATTCTTCTTAGCATACAGGTTATCTCTTTTCTTGTTCTTAGCATGGCAACATGTGGATTCTCTTAAAGCATACTCAATGATTTACTATCTTGTTATTAACAATAGCATTCAATCGAAAACTCTGATTCTTATTAGGCGTAAGCGAATCAGCAAATGAGACTTCGTCCACTCACCTAAATCAATCGTCTTCTGTTGTAGAGCCAGCAATCCGATCTTTCTGTCTATCTAGTGCCTTCGCGGAGCGGAGCACTACAGTTATTGTATATTTGACTTGACTTGATCTCGTTACTTGGACTTGAGTTGAGTTGATCGACTTGACCCTTGTATTCCTTTAGGATTGATACTAGGTTTAGCTACATTGACCATTCTCGATTGGGAGTCACTTTTCTTAGGCTACAATAGAGACTTACTATAGATTGAGAGACTCTTGCGTTGCACACTATCTATAGGACTGTTAGCACCTCACTAGACTGCGGTCACCACGATTTACTTGTTAGCCACGTCTAGTACCACGTTTCTCTATGGCATGCCACCATCTTAGTTGTGTTAATTCCTTGTGTTTATTTTCTTGTCTATCTAGCTAGCATATTTATTTACTATATATTTAGCATGCATATTACGTATCTTGCGATCCCTTCTGAGGACCTGAGGACCTCTCTAGGTATTTGCTGAGTTGCTATTGTAGTTAGATGGATAGTTGGTGATTGTGTCTCTACGATTTAGGTATCGCTAGTCGTATCGTTTATCTTCTCCTATATTTTATATTTCTATTCATGATATTATCTGCTATATTGCCTAGTTTTGATAAACTCATTTTGTTCTTACCAGTTTATTCCAACATATATGCTAGTGGGATGCAGACCATGACATATATTTTCATTCTTGCTATTCATATTCCATGTTTATTGAGATTTAGTTGATATGATACTACTAGTAATTTAGGGATATATTTACCCTACAAATCGACAGCTTATACGTATTTGAGTTGGGCTATCCACTTGTTGCGTAGCTGGTATGCTCACATATTTCTAGTCCTACGTATATTGGGACTAGGGCGTGACATCCCCTGTAAAAGAATCTGAAGAATGAGAGGGTCTATAATTTGTAGCGGATTCCTCTGATTCATCGGAGGAAGAAGTTGGAGTCACATAGCCTACCCCATCTAGTTATATAATGATAGTAACCCGTTTCGCCTTTGGAGACAACAGGCATAGCGAAAAGCGACGTCCTTTCCCATAGTTCAAGCCTTACCCCGCTTTGAGATTGTTGTAGGCCCGCTTTATCATGTTTTGATATTCTTGTTGTAGATGTAATAAGGAATACACCTTTCTCCTTCTTCTTTTTTAGGGATTTCCTCGGACATTAGTGGACAAAATGTTCCTTTGTTGAAGATGATGGTCCCATTCATATTAGAGACACTATAAAGATGGATTCATTCCCGAGGATGAGAAGGCTCTCATCCTGAAGGACCAAGTAAATAGAATTTGTAATGTAGAGTGTCACGGCCCCGAAATATGGAGACGGGCATGGCCAGCTACCTCGTATAAGGTACGAAGATGTTATACGACGATTATGGCTATCACTAGACTGGAGGGTGTATGCTACAATAAAGTCTCCTAGGGCCACACATAACATCTATGTCTCAATCATTCAATCAAGAATCAACAATTAATGAGCATATAAAATAAAGCAGTAAGGCGTCCCTGATACATCATCAAAATGATCATAAGAACTAGCCATACCAAATACTGCTAGCATAGAGAGTCAAGAGTACACAACCATGGTCAGCTGTAGTCTGATTAATTATAATTATGTAAATAAAACTAAATGTCCAAAACGCCAGGCTAAATAGGTGTCGGTGGCTAACATCAAAGTACAAAAAGATGATATCAGAGTAGTGGAGAGGATATCCACTCTTGTCCTCCGACAACCATGCTCATAGTATGCACCATCATCATAAAGGTAAACTGGATCCTCCGATGCTGCTACGAGATCTTGCCAAACAAAACTAGCAGGGTCAGCCCCAAATAACAAGTACCATAAGAGAGCACATATGAATAAGATAAAACCCAAGCAATAAAGTGAGGCATGGCCATGGGTTAAAGGCTTATACTATATCATCGAGGCAATGCGGCATCCTTACAACCAAACAAGGACAAAGGGTGCCATATTGCGTCGAGGTAGAATACATCTTATAATCGTGGTCAGGTTATTGGCTTCTATTTTGCAACTTCGGTCCATAGCCTATCTGTCACTCCCCGTTCCCAGAATACGTATTTCAATACGTGTACTGCTTGAATGTATTTATTTAATATTTATCATGCATTTGTTCTATATTTAATTCATTTAATTTTATGCTAATTATTTTTTTGTATTTTATTTTTTGCTTTTGCTTAGCTTTTGGTTTATTTTGACTTGGGTTCGGCTTGGGTTGGTTTGTTTTGGTTTAGGGTGGTTCATCATGAACCCAACCCCCTACCTACCACCATTTCCATTTAAAGCCCAACTACTTTCTCTCTCTTCACTTATTTTCATTTACTCTCATTCTTCTTCCTCATAACTCTCTCCACCTACCAAGAGCTTAGGCAAGTGGATCTTGCTTCCACATGAGAACCCATTTTTATGGTTCTTTATCTCCCTCTCGTAATTCTAAGATAATTTAGAACTTGACATTTTGCATTTTGAAGTTTTATTTTTGTAGATCTAGAAATTTGCCATTTTCGGATTTTGGTGGTTTTAATCTATCAAACTTCCTTAATTTCAAGATTTGATCGTTCTAGGTTGTTGAGATTTGTGTTATACCCCATTTTGGTCTATGAAAGTCCTATTTTTGGCTTAGATTGAAGGTTTCATAGAATTTGGAGTTCTGGAGGAACTCTACGCCCATGTTTATACGTGCCTGCGTAGTATCAAATTTATGCCCACATTTATACGTGTCTGCATAGTATTAAACTCTACGCCCACGTTTATTCATGTCAGCGTGAAATCTGGATTACGTAAGTCAAGACTGTTTTACGCGAAAAGTAAAGTCTACTCTGCCTTGGCATAAAACAAGCTTCATGCGTATTCCTGTACGCATATTCCTTTATGCGTATTCCTGTACGCGTATTCCTTCACGCGTATTCCTGTACGAGTATTCCTTCACGCATATTCCTTCATGCGTATTCCTATACGAGTATTCCTTCATGAGTATTCCTTCACGTGTATTCCTGTACGAGTATTCCTTCACGTGTATTCCTTCACGCTTATTCCTGTACGAGTATTCCTTCACGCATATTCCTTCACACGTATTCCTGCACGCGTATTCCTTTACGCGTACTTCCTTTATGCATACTTCCTTTACGCGTACTTCCTTTATGCGTACTTCTTTGGCGTACTCCCCTGCGGCACATGTAGGCTATGCTCCCATTCGTTTAAATTATGCCACTTGTTGTACGTTAATATTTTAATACATATTATTGTGTGGAGTATGCACTGTGTCTCGATTGGTTTATGGATACCCAGTATGACTGGAACTTAACCCTGAGAGTTATAGACTCGACCATACTAAATATTAGTTTGACTTTCATGCTTGTCACGAATTGACATTGATTGTTACCTTGACTAAATGATTGATCATGCGTTCCTAGTTTGAACTAAAAGACTGGCTAGTCGTCTTAGCGAATTGAATGAGACACGTTCATATACTAACCATGAACCATTGCAATCGACTAGCCGATCCCGAACATTGGCATATAGATACATGCAGACTTCAACTTATTTTCTATAAAAGCAGCATGTGTACCTTACAGTCAAGGCATGATTATTCCGGGGCTAGGTTTGATTGTTGCATTACGCTATGTAAGACCTACAACCTAACCGCACGGGCATCGTTATAGAGTTATGCATATCATACTCTGTACAAAAGTGCTCATTCTGAATAACCATGATCCGCGACATGAGATTTCAATTAACATAGGGACTATTAAGTTAAATAAAATAACGATTGCATGGAGAGAATGGATTCCCGAGTTCTTACATGGCAGCCATCTCGGGACAATTAGTGCCCCGACATGCCGGCTGGTTCCCACAGATACTGCAAACCTACCACACGGGCAGGGAGTGGTATCTGTTTATATTTTTATATATATTGATGATGGACATCCCGCTGGGACACGTCTAATTCATGATTGGCACAATTTATTATTGGATAGACTAGCATTGCTTGTACATTATTAAAAGTGAGGAATCCCTTATTGCATATTTCTAGGACAACTTGGAACTTACAGTTAGCAAGCCATAGTAGTTGTATTGCCGTTTAAATTGATTTGTTTGTGTGCTGTACCTACTTTGTTAACTACTGAGATGATCAGAATGTCAGGACATGACGGGTCAACTTCTGTCCTTGTTTGGTTGGGAAGTTGGCTTGAAGTGTCGTGATGTTGTGTGAACCCCAGTAGCAAGCAGAGACCTATTTACCATATTTTTAACTCTTACCACTAGTTCTTATTCTTTATGTCGTGCTTCCTTTGTGGTACTTGCTATTTGAGGTCTAACCTCTCTGGTTTTGTATGGCTAGATTTAGAGCCAGCTCCCGAGGGCTCAGCTTACTTCCACCTCCAAGATGGTCAATACTAGAGGGATGATCGCAGGAGGACACGAGTGGGTTCCTTGCTTCCCTGCTCGTTTTACTACTTACTTTATATTTTGCCGCTTAGCACCGACATGTTAGTCGGACTGTCTTGCGCTTACTTTACATAATTGTAACTAAGTCAGACTGCAGCTGATAATGATTGTATATACCTTGTCATATCATCTGGCTATGTTTTGTAAAGCCAGATCTCAAGAACATTTTGACTGAGCGTTTGGGACGCCTTACTGCTTTATCTTACATGTTCTCTATTACTGCTTCTTGTTTGAATGATTGAGACAATAGATGTTGAGTAACCCTAGTGAGACTTTCATGTAGTTTGTACCCCCTCGTCTTTTAGATAACATTGATCGTATTATACGGTATTTATCTACCCGTAATACGCAGCTGGCTGAGTCATTCCCCCGCTCTCCGGTATTCTGGTTCTGGGGCGTGAAAAGGTTTTAGTGGTGGCCCAAGCATGCCTGATTTTAGACTTGTGGGGTGTTTTAATTTATAGGATGTCTTAATCACACATGTTTCCCCTTGATCTCATGATTCGTTACTCTCGACCCTAGCTTAACATTCCGGTATCCTTTGACTTTATTGATCTTTTTTGTTCGATCGTTTGATTGCTCTCTTGTCCCTTTTCTTAGGGGCATCTCGTCCGTATCTGTCAGAGCTGGACAACAACAACAAGGGCAACATGAACAACACGACCATGTTGGCCAGTAACAAAGGCCAGTACTACCTCAAGAGACCATCCAAGAAATGGTGATAGTGGAACCAGCAGCTGGACCGCAGTATCCGGAGGTTCCAACACCACCAACAGTTCTGCCTACCCCTATGTCAGTAGACACACCAGCCCTTCTAGAAATCATAAGAGGGATGATGGCTACTCAGCAACATCAGATGTTGGCCCAGCAACACATGCACACTCAGCTGCAAGATCAGAATGTATTTGTAAAACCCCTAAATTTCTACCATATTTTAGTACTGATTTTTTGTTGTATTTATACGTCGCGTAGTCGTATTGTACGTCGCACGGGAATTTGCATTTTTCGTATTTACTCGTCGAGGGCGAATATGTGCGAGGTACATATTTTTAGAAAAATAGTTTTTAATTTTATTATCGGTGATGGTTTCAAAATAATATATATAATAATTATTTTTGTTAAAAGTTGTGAAAAGTATGTATCGAGGTTACCAAAACTTATTATTTTAGTTATTTATAAAAGGCTATCTTATTTTAATAGTAGTAATTTAGAAAACTAGATTATATAAATATTCTACTCGTGTAAAGCACATGAAAATTATTTCATGTATATCTTCAAATTTATTTTTATTATTTATAATAAATTATTTAGCAAGAAGGTATTTTAAATATTTGAATGTTTATGTTTATTTTTGAAATTTTTTATCTAAATTATTAAAATGTATTTCAAAGATGTTTCCTATTACTATTTAAAATATTTATTCTTATTTTTGAAATTATTATGCTATTTAATTAAAATGTAGTTTAAAATTATTTCCTATTAATACTTAAATATTTATTATGATTTTTGAAATTTATTAATTATTATTATAAAAAGATAATTTGAATTTAATTGTGATAATTTAAATGGTGATTTATTTTATTTATTTAATCTAAATAGTTTAATTTAAATATGTGATTTATCTAAGTTAGGTTTGAACTTATTAGATCTCAATTGGATTAGAATGAGATTGATTTAAAGGGGAAATATATTTTTCCAATCCATATCAAACAAGGAGTCCACCTCCCATATAAGGAGAGACTCCTAGCACCTCTTCCATTAATTCCACATCCAAAATTTCTCCATCTAAAAATGGTGCGTGCATCGTGTCTGTGACATCCAAAATCTTATTCCATCTATTAGAATTACATAAAGTTTTCGTGTCGACAACCCCGACACGATTCAATAAATCCCTAATCCTAGCCCTAGCCTAGTCTCCTAGCCCATCACCATCTCTCCGTCGACTTTACGATAACCGCCCCTATGCGCACCATCACCGCAGCCCCACGACAGAGCACCTGGCCATCACCCGGCCGGAGACAACCCCCACACCACCTACTGTCCAGACTCCACAACCCTCGACCGACAATAATAAACACCATCGCCATCGTCACCATCCCGAGCGCCGCCTCCTGTCACCGCCATCCCGACACTTCCAGCCTCGTCAACACAACCACCCAGGCCGGCCATAACCATCACCACCACACCCATAGACACTGCCACCATCAAACGACACCCCCATAAACGACCACCGCGGCAGCCCGGCCACTACCTTCCTATCCACCGTCACCATCGGACGAAGCCGGAAAACCCGCTCCCCCACATGGCGAATCGCCAAATCCCATCACCACGCAACAACAACTATAACAGAAACCAACACCCAACCCCAGACTAACCTGCTGCAAGCGTCGTCCCTGCGCCTCTAGGTGCCGTCACCTCCCTCTCAGGTGGCCGCACCATGCCACGACCACCAGAGTCCTCTCCGGTGAAGCCTCTGCGTCGCCCCTCTCCCTCACAACCCAACTCTCCGCGACCTGAGCGCTCCGTCGCGCTCGACGCGGCCACTGCCCCGAGCAGCCACCGCGTGGCTCCCTTCTACTAGCCAAGCCCGACTGAAACCCGTGACCGCCGACGAGCCGCCCTCCAATCCCGCTCTCACTCTTCCATCCTTGGTCATCTCTCCTCCCTCTCCCGAGTCTCCCCTCGTGCCGCCGCACCTCAAGCGCCGTCGACGAAATGGCCACCGTGCCGCTGATCGGCGACCTATCTCTCCCTCGCGCTGCTCTGCCTGGGCGCGGCAGCCCCTGGTCTCCCCCGCAGCCATCCCGCACCTCCGTCGAACTTTTCGGCCACCTCCGCGTATCCGCGCCGGCTGACCCGGAGCGAGCCGCCGGAACCCCTGAACTCCCTCTCTCCCCTTCCCCTTTTCTTTTTCTCTCTCTCTCCACCGTTCCTTCCTTTCTTCCTCTCTCTCCCGCACAGTCAAACTCCCTCACTCTCGACCTTTATTTCCTTCTCTAACCCTGACTTTGTTCCTCTCTTACTATTTTCTCTGTCCTCTCTATACTCCTTTACTTTCCTCTGTCCTCTTGTTCCTCTTTTACTATTTTTTTCTTTTTATTTTTAATTGTAAAGGGATTCTCCCTCTAATCCCTTTCAACGAGTGTAGTAAAATTATTATATGTACATATCATATACATGGTGAGTGGAGAGGGATTGGATATTATATGAAAATATCATAACTGCTGCTATAATACCATCATTATTATTCTTAAGGAATAGTTACTATTTAATTATTACTATAGTTATAGATATTCTGGAAATAAAATGATGTATATATATATTATCTTCAAAGGTTGGTATTTACAATAAAATCAATTAGGTTTGGAAGCCTAAAAATAAGTATTATATTATGTTATAGTATAGCTTCTAACCTAAAAAAGCTATGTTTGGCAAAATTATAGTTTTGACTAAAATAACTTTTTTTTTGTTCCCGAATATTTTTTACTAACAAAAAGAGAGCTACCAAATTATAATTATTTTCTAAAAAAAGTATATGTATCTATTTATTCAAATTCCTTCTACTATCACATCGTCTAATCCCACTATTTCTATTTCCTTGTCAATTTTGTACTTACTTTATAACTTCCCTAACTAATTTAACCATTCTGGACTTGATGGAACAGTCCATACCATCATCATAGGCTGTCTTGCGTAGTCGTAACATCGAAGTCATGCTCTGTGCCACCTTGATCATCGCAACACACCAAGCGACCCTACCAGGCAAGACACCTTGCCTTATTGTTTACTTACTTTCTCAATATCATGCATGCTTTTACTTATTATTTATTTATAACAAATGTAAAATTGTTCTTTCAAAACTGTATGTATATTCAAATTACTGTACTTTAGTTTCTTATGCATTTTGACTTAGAGTTAAGGGACCACCCTTGTGTGTGTCGCATTCATTGGCCTCGACACTTGTGTGCCACGAAGTCGCGAGTCGTATATAGATACGGGCTTGCGTACTGACTGATCATCGGTGTGTACAGGCCGTGCGTTAGGATATGACTGCTAATAGTTATGGATGTCTAGAAGACTTAGCGGTTATTAGAAAATATCGTAATGTGGATACAGCATGTGTAGTGCATAGGGAGGAAGAAGAAAGCTATTAGGCGTAGGGGCTTTCACTCGTTTACTTTCCTCTAAATGCCCTTAGTGACTCAGTCGAGTGCTAGTGGGCCGTGCATTTACTTTCCTCTAGCTGCCGTTAGTGACTCACCCGAGAGCTAGTGTGCCGTGCATATATTTGTTACTTTTCTCTAGTTGCCACTAGTGTCTCGGTTGAAACGCTAACGCACCGTATTTCTAGTTTTAGAAGGCCCCTGTGTGGAACGTTGTCTTCAAAGTACATTTTTATATAGAATGGTTAAGGACCTTTATCTGTTTAGGCATATGTAATTTTTTATTGAGCTAACTATATTCAGTTTATGGCATGATATTATGTATCTTGTTACGTCCTTTTGAGGACCTGGTGATTTCTCCAGGTGTGTTTTATGACTTCCTGCAGGTGCTCTAGCTAAGGCCATGTCTTCCTTCCCTCCCTCGTGATGATTGCTCTTGGACTCGTCATTTGCTTCGCTCGACCAAATCATTTATTTGTATATTTCTTTCTTATTTAAACTTGTTGGTAGTGGATATATCTCTGCCCAATGTTTGTACAAATGACTATTTGATTATATCATTAAAACTTCATATTTGTGGTTGAGATTTAGTTTGAGCATGGCTTTCTACATTTTACAGCTTATGTATACATACGAGCCTTTTATTTACTCGTATGTGTACAGCTGGCATGTCTATGTACTTAGTCCTACGTATATTGGGACTGGGCGTTACATGTTTTTGTGGTGGCCCATGCAGGTCAAGATAAATTGTTTGGTTACTTTACTGTACCAAGCAAGCCCGCGGATAGGATTAGAGTCTATGATCTCATCCACATACTTGACCTTCTCGATTCTATTTTGAATCCCTTGACTTGTATCTTGCTTGATTCCCTCTACCATTAATTCTTATCCTTCTTTCGTGCTTGATGTTGGTTAGAAAGGTAATCCATACTAGGTAGACTTGTCCCATTGTCCCATCACCCTACTAGTTTAATTCTTGTAAGTTGGGTAGATACCTCACGACCTAACATTTCTTTTTTCCTTGTGACCCATATTAACATGATTACTTAGACTATAGCATTATAGGACCCTAACTTATCTAGTCCACCAAGCCTTAGACAAAAGACAGTAGGATGAATGTATAGGAACAATCATATGACAAGACTTAGATTCTTAAGGAGTTGAACTAATTCTACCTTCTTTCACTCTTACGCTCTCGTGCCTATGTTTTTACCATCGTGACTAATGCTGCTAAATAGCCTAATTTTTGTAAGCTTACTTTTTATCAAGCTTGTTCAAGGACATATATTTTATTGGGGGCCCCAACTAACATATTGTCTACTCAGAACCGGTGCATGATGGTCTGATCAACCTAGTGCACTTTGGTTCGCCTTTTACACGATTATCCTATGTGGTTGAGATATAGTTAAACTTACCCTTAGAATCTCATCCACTATTGCCTTGGCAATTCTTTTTGAATTATTCGATCTCCTTTGAAACACGTATTCGTATTCAAATTCGATAATCTCTTCTTCGAACCCTTTGTTACTTTCACCTTCATCTATTTTAGAAGGACGAATATCTGTACTTGAATTTCCTCTAGCTGTCCTTTCACTCATGACCATTACCGTTCAATGTTACTATCCTAAACCGCTCATTCTTTTCCTCAGCCCTATATTTACTATCACGACCTTCTAATCACTTAAATTAGGAGTGAATCTAATCGTTCTCCTAATCGTGTCCTTAACCTACTCCCAAGAAACCATATCTTAAAGGTCACTAAATTATTTTCTCTTGATACCATATTATTCCTTATTGCAGGTTACCTTGATTAAACTTTAACCCTAATCATTTTTCTTCTGGCTTTAGTTAGCCATACCCATGATTTATTTTCGTCATTATTTGAAATCGCAATTTTCTAATGCATAATTGCATTGAACGTCGTTTCTTTGCCTCGTCCAGTGACTTGATCGTATTCATTACCGGTATACCCATGTGACCTTCTCACCCACCCTTATTATTCTTAATTTCGAGGACGAAATTCTTGTAAGTTGGGTAGGATGTAAAACTCCTAAATTTCTACTATATTTTAGTACTGATTTTTTGTTGTATTTATACGTCGCGTAGTCGTATTGTACGTCGCACGGGAATTTGCGTTTTTCGTATTTACTCGTCGAGTGTGAATATGTACGAGGTACATATTTTTAGAAAACTGGTTTTTGATTTTATTGTCGGTGATGGTTTCAAAATAATATATATAATAATTATTTTTGTTAAAAGTTGTGAAAAGTATCTATCGAGGTTGCAAAACTTATTATTTTAGTTATTTATAAGAGGCTATCTTATTTTAATAGTGGTAATTAAGAAAACTAGATAATGTAAATATTCTACTTGTGTAAAGCACATGAAAATTATTTCATGTATATTTTCAAATTTATTTTTATTATTTATAATAAATTATTTAGTAAGAAGGTATTTTAAATATTTGAATGTTTATGTTTATTTTCGAAATTTTTTATCTAAATTATTAAAATGTATTTCAAAGATGTTTCCTATTACTATTTAAAATATTTATTCTCATTTTCAAAATTATTATGCTATTTAATTAAAAATGTAGTTTGAAATTATTTCCTATTAATACTTAAATATTTATTATGATTTTCAAAATTTATTAATTATTATTATAAAAAGATAATTTAAATTTAATTGTGAAAATTTAAATGGTGATTTATTTTATTTATTTAATCTAAATAGTTTAATTTAAATATGTGATTTATCTAAGTTGGGTTTGAACTTATTAGATCTCAATTAGATTAGAATGAGATTGATTTAAAGGGTAAATATATTTTTCCAATCCATATCAAACTAGGAGTCCACCTCCTATATAAGGAGAGACTCCTTGCACCTCTTCCATTAATTCCACATCCAAAATTTCTCCATCTAAAAAGTGTGCGTGCATCGTGTCTGTGACATCCAAAATCTTATTCCATTTATTAGAATTACATAAAGTTTCCGTTTCGACAACCCCGACACGATTCAATAAATCCCTAATCCTAGCTCGAGCCTAGTCTCCGCTGGTTCTGCCCCCCTGTCGACCGCCATCACCACCTTCGCCCCCATCACCATCTCTTCGTCGACTTTACGACAACTGCCCCTGTCCGCACCATCACCGCAGCCCCACGACAGAGCACCTGGCCATCACCCGGCCGGAGACAACCCCCACACCACCTACTGTCCAGACTCCACAACCCTCGACTGACACCAATAAACACCATCGCCATCATCACCATCCCGAGCGCCGCCTACTGTCACTGCCATCCCGACACTTCCAGCCTCGTCAACACAACCTCCCAGGCCGGCCATAACCATCACCACCACACCCATAGACACTGCCACCATCAAACGACACCCCCATAAACGACCACCGCGGCCACCGCCGCGGCAGCCCGGCCACCACCTACCTATCCACCGTCACCATCGGACGAAGCCGGAAAATCCGCTCCCCCACCTGGCGAATCGCCAAATCCCATCACCACGCAACAACAACAATAACAGAAACCAACACCCAACCCCAGACTCACCTGCTGCAAGCGTTGTCCCCGTGCCTCTGGGTGCCGTCGCCTCCCTCTCAGGTGGCCGCACCATGCCACGACCACCAGAGTCCTCTCCGGTGAAGCCTCTGCGTCGCCCCTCTCCCTTACAGTCCAACTCTCCGCGACCTGAGCGCTCTGCCGCGCTCGGCGCGGCCACGACCCCGAGTAGCCACCACGTGGCTCCCTTCTACTTGCCAAGCCCGACTGAAACCCCTGACCGCGGACGAGCGCCCTTCGATCCCGCTCTCGCTCTTCCATCCTTGGTCGTCTCTTCTCTCTCTTCCGAGTCTTCCCTCGCGCCGCCCCACCTCAAGCGCCGTCGACGAAACAACCACCGTGCCGCTGATCAGTGACCCATCTCTCCCCCGCGTCGCTCTGCCTGGGTACGGCAGCCCCTGGTCTCCCCCGCAGCCATCCCGCGCCTCCGTCGAGCTTTTCGGCCACCTCCGCGTCTCCGCGCCGGCTGACCCGGAGCGAGCCATCGGAACCCCTAAACTCCCTCTCTCCTCTTCCCCTTTTCTTTTCCTCTCTCTCTCTCCACCGTTCCTTCCTTTCTTTCTCTCTCTCCCGCACAGTCAAACTCCCTCACTCTCGACCTTTATTTCCTTCTCTAACCCCTGCCTTTGTTCCTCTCTTACTATTTTCTCTGTCCTCTCTATACTCCTTTACTTTCCTCTGTCCTCTTATTCCTCTTTTACTATTTTTTTTCTTTTTATTTTTAATTGTAAAGGGATTCTCTCTCTGATCCCTTTCAACGAGTGTAGTACAATTATTATATGTACATATCATATACATGGTGAGTGGAGAGGGATTGGATATTATATGAAAATATCATAAGTGCTGCTATAATACCATCATTATTATTCTTAAGGAATAGTTACTATTTAATTATTACTATAGTTATAGATATTCTGGAAATAAAATGATGTATATATATATTATCTTCAAAGGTTGGTATTTACAATAAAATCAATTGGGTTTGGAAGCCTAAAAATAAGTATTATATTATGTTATAGTATAGCTTCTAACCTAAAAAAGCTATGTTTGGCAAAATTATAGTTTTGACTAAGATAACTTTTTTTATTCCCGAATATTTTTTACTAACAAAAAGGGAGCTACCAAATTATAATTATTTTCTAAAAAAAAGTATATGTATATATTTATTCAAATTCCTTCTACTATCACCTCTTCTAATCCTACTATTTCTATTTTCTTGTCAATTCTGTACTTACCTTATAACTTCCCTATCTAATTTAACCATTCTGGACTTGATGGAATAGTCCATACCATCATCATAGGTTGTCTTGCGTAGTCGTAACATCAAAGTCATGCTCTGTGCCACCTTGATCATCGCAACACACCAGGCAACCCTACCAGGCAAGATACCTTGCCTTACTGTTTACTTACTTTCTCAATATCATGCATGCTTTTACTTATTATTTATTTATAGCAGATGTAAAATTGTTCTTTCAAAACCGTATGTAGATTCAAATTACTGTACTTTAGTTTCTTATGCATTTTGACTTAGAGTTAAGGGACCACCCTTGTGTGTGTTGCATTCATTGGCCTCGACACTTATGTGCCACGAAGTCGTGAGTCGTATATAGATACGGGCTTGCATACTGACTGATCATCGGTGCGTACAGGCCGTGCGTTAGGATATGACTGCTAATAGTTATGGATGTCTAGAAGACTTAGCGGTTATTAGGAAATATCGTGATGTGGATACAACACGTGTAGTGCATGGGGAGAAAGAAGACAGCTATTAGGCGTAGAGGCTGTCACTCGTTTACTTTCCTCTAGATGCCCTTAGTGACTCAATCGAGTGCTAGTGGGCTGTGCATTTACTTTCCTCTAGCTGCCGTTAGTGACTCACCCGAGAGCTAGTGTGCCGTTCATATATTTGTTACTTTTCTCTAGATGCCACTAGTGTCTCGGTTGAAATGCTAACGCGCCGTGTTTCTAGTTTTGGAAGGCCCCTGTGTGGAACGTTGTCTTCAAAGTGCATTTTCACATAGAATGGTTAAGGAACTTTATCTGTTTAGACATATGCAATTTTTTGTTGAGCTAACTATATTCAGTTTATGGCATGATATTATGTCTCTTGTTACGTTCCTCTGAGGACCTGGTGATTTCTCCAGGTGTGTTTTGTGACTTCCTGCAGGTGCTCTAGCTAAGGCCATGTCTTCCTTCCTTCTCTCGTGATGATTGCTCTTGGACTCGTCATTTGCTTCGCTCGACCAAATTATTTATTTGTATATTTCTTTCTTATTTAAACTTGTTGGTAGTGGATATGTCTCCGCCCAACATTTGTACAAATGACTATTTGATTATATCATTAAAACTTCATATTTATGGATGAGATTTAGTTTGAGCATGGCTTTCTATATTTTACAGCTTATGTATACATACGAGCCTTTTATTTACTCGTATGTATACAGCTGGCATGTCTATGTACTTAGTCCTACGTATATTGGAACTGGGGCGTTACAGTATTGCTTAACCAAGGATTGCAAACGGCTTTGGAAAGGGGAGTGAGGACTGACTCAGGGACGTCAACTAGGTTTTTCAAGTACAACCCCCGTCGTTTCGAGGGCACGGAAGATGCCATTTCAGCAGATGCATGGCTTAAGAACATCGAGGCTATTCTGACAGCGGCTAAGGTACCAACGGAAGAACGTATGGATCAAGTAAAGATGTTACTTCAGGACCTCGCACGTGATTGGTGGGAATCAGAAGAAGTGGGCATCAGACGTCCTATAGCTTGGGATAATTTTACTGCAAGGTTCAAGACGAAGTAATATGGAGTTGTGGCACAGTTCGAGCTACAACAGAAGTTTATCAACCTCAAGCAAGCTGGCAAGACAGTGGATGCTTATGCAGCAGAGTTCTGTAGACTGAGTAGGTTCGCCCCAGAGATGGTAGCAACAGAGAGCCAGAGGGCTATGAGGTTTCAACAAGGGTTTCATCTTGAACTCTTGCAACTGATAGAGGGGCACAACTACCAGACTTTCGATGAGGTATTGACGGCAACCCGGAGGCATGAGATCACCATCCAGAGGATCACATCTAGGACTGGAGGTCAGAAAAGATCTCACAATCAGATTGAAGGAGGAGGGGGAGCAGCGCCCCGAGTTACAACACAACCCCCTGGCATTCGCATTCACGATATGGCAATGCGAGGGCCAACACCCCCAGCAAGGCAATAACAACAACAGAGGAAGAACCAGCAACCCCCAGCGGGCTGCACTTATTATGGGAAGATAGGGCACACTAGAGGTGTGTGTCGGGCATTGAACGGACAGTGATTGATATGTGGAAGTTCAGATCATCGGGTTTCGACCTGTTCTATGAATTTGAGGTCAGGAGGACCAGTACAACAATTTTCTGCTCTGCTAGCACCAGGGGCAGGCCAGTATCAAGGACCAGCGGTAGCAGTGAGACCGTTGGCACAACGTCCGTTGATGTCACAGGCTCAGATATTTCTGCAGCAGGGATCGCTGATGCAGCAGCAACAACAAAGACCACCCCAGCATTACCAAGGCAGAGGCCAGCAGCAGCACCAGGCTAGGCCACAGCATGGGAACCAACAAGGAGGCCGAGGGCAGGCATTCAATCTATCCTTGGAAGAAGCATTGGCATCGGAAGATATTGTGGCAGGTAACATTCTCGTCGCCTCATATTCCGCAGTTGCATTGTTTAATTCGGGAGCATCACACTCATTTATATTTGCACAATTTACGACACGACTAGGAATAGAATTCGAGACATTGCCAGGAAGGTTGAATATACTCACTGGTAATGGGCTCGTAGGAGTTAGTAGAGTTATTCTAGCATATAGAGTTGTAGTGTGCGGGCGTCCCTTACCCGCCAGGTTGATAGAATTTCCTATGAGAAATTTTGACATTATCTTAGGCATGGACTGGCTAAAAGACAGTCATGCGACAGTAGATTGTCATAGAGGGAGTGTATCTTTTAATATCCTAGGCATGGAGCGGTTCACCTTAGTCAGATCAGGGGCAACTCAACAAGAAGAAGGAATAGTAGCGGCAATAGAAGAAGTTCAAGTCCCGAAGGTAGTTGAAGAGTTCATTAACGTATTTTTCGAAGAACTTCCAGGTCTACCACCGGTTAGGGATATTGAGTTCAGTATAGAATTAGCACCTGGAACTAAATCGATATCAGATCGAGTTTACAGGATGGCAGATTCAGAGCAGGCCAAGGTGTATCAGCACATAGAGGAACTGAAGGCGAAGAAGTTCATTCGAGTTAGCGAATCACCATGGAAAACACCAGTGGTACTTATAGGAAAGAAGGATGGGTCATCAAGATTGTGCATTGACTACAGAAAGCTCAACACGGCAACAGTAAAGAACAAGTACCCACTACCAAGGATCGACAATTTGTTTGATCAATTTAGTAGAGCAAGAGTTTTATCCAAGATAGATCTTCGGTCAGGGTATCATCAAGTTAGAGTTCGAGAAGAGGATATTTCCGAGACAGCATTCAGGTCGAAGTACGGGCATTACGAATTCTTAGTAATGCCGTTTGGTTTGACCAATGCTCCAGCAATATTTATGGATTTGATGAACCGCATCTTTATGTCATACTTAGATCAATTTGTCGTCGTGTTCCTCGACGACATTCTCGTATACTCAGCTAGTAAAAAAGAGCATGAAGATGACCTCAAAAAAGTGTTACAGGTTCTGAGAGAGAACCAGTTGTACGCCAAGCTCAGCAAGTGTGAGTTTTGGACGGATCGTATTTCATTCTTGGGGCACATCATATCAGGGGCTGGAGTAGCAGTGGATCCCAAGAAAGTAGAAGTAGTAGAAAGTTGGCCAATGCCTAAGACCGGAGCATATGTGCGAAGTTTCTTGGGACTGGCAGGATATTACAAAAGGTTCATATCAGACTTTGCAAGACTCTCAGCACCCATGACCTGCTTGACACGAAAGGATGTGCCATTCGTCTGGTCGGCAGAATACCAGGCATCATTTTAGAATTTAAAGCAGAAGTTGTTCACGACACCTATTCTTACATTACCGGTTGGACCCGGAGGTTTTACTGTATATTGTGATGCGTCAGGAAAGGGACTTAGGTGTGTCCTAATGCAACATGGGAAGGTGATAGCGTATGCATCTAGGCAACTTAGAGACCACGAAAAGAATTATCCAACTCATGACTTGGAGTTGGCAGCAGTAGTATTTGCTTTGAAGCTATGAAGGCATTACTTGTACGGTGATCGAGTGGACATGTACACAGACCACAAGAGTCTGAAGTACATATTTATTCAAAAGGAACTGAACATGAGACAGAGAAGATGGTTAGAGTTGATCAAGGATTACGACGTAGAGCTTCAGTATCATCCAGGCAAGGCTAATGTGGTAGCGGACGCTCTTAGCAGGAGAGGCGGTGCATTTATGTTGACATCACAAAAACATATCTTAGAAGATCTTCAAGAGATGGGCATCGAGGTTATACTTCCTAGTGATATCGGAATTCTGGCAAGCCTACAAGTTCAATCCGACTTGGTAGACAGGATCAAGGCAGCTCAGGCACAGGACCCAAAGATTCAGAAGTTTAAGACAGAATGTGAGTCAGGAAACAGGAAGGAGATAAAAATTCACGAAGATGGTACACTTAGATTTGGATCACGTCTATATGTGCCTAGTGGAGATATCAGACATGAGGTTATGACAGAAGCCCACAGTTCTCAGTATTCTATACACCCCGGAGGGACCAAAATGTACAAAGATATCAAGCAGTACTTCTGGTAGAACGGAATGAAGAGGAAGATAGCTAGATTCATTTTTCGTTGCTTAATATGTCAGCAAATGAAGACAGAACAACAGAGGCCAGCTGGATTATTACAATCGCTTCCTATCCCGGAATAGAAGTGGGAGCATATCACAATGGACTTTGTGACCGGTTTACCGAGATCACCAAGTGGTAAGGATGCTATTTGGGTGATAGTGGATCGGCTTACAAAGGTGGCACATTTTCTTCCTTTTAGAGTAGGGCAATCTACAGAGAAGTTGGCAGAGTTGTATATGCAGCAGATAGTCAGGCAGCATGGGGTCCCTGTCGATATTGTATCATATAGAGATACACATTTTACATCACATTTTTGGAAGAGTCTATATTATAGCCTGGGTACCAAGTTAAGATTTAGTACGACCTACCATCCACAGACAGACGGGCAATCAGAAAGAACAATTCAGACCTTAGAAGATATGTTACGAGCTTGTACCCTAGATTTTAGAGGATCTTGGGAGAGTCACCTACACTTAGTCGAATTCTCATATGACAACAATTATCAAGCCAGTATCTAGATGGCGCCATTCGAAGCACTATATGGTAAGAAGTGTAGGTCACCACTGGCGTAGGATGATATCGGGGAGAGGAAGATGTTAGGCCCAGAGATGATTGTTTAGACGGTTGAAGTGGTTAAGGGGATTAGAGAGCGACTTCGAGTTGCGCAAGATCGACATCGTCATTGGGCAGACCAACATCGTAGGCCGCTAGAATTTTCTGTTGGGGACCATGTGTTCTTGCGGATCTCACCTACCCGTGGGATCATTAGATTTGGCGTTCGCGAAAAGTTGAGTCTACGATACGTAGGCCCATTTACTATCCTCGATAAGGTAGGCGATGTTGCTTATCGTTTGTCCCTTCCACCTTCATTACGAGAGGTGCATGATGTGTTTCATGTATCTCAGTTACACAGGTATGTATCAGACCCAAGCCATATCCTCGATCATTCTGAGCTGGTTGTGGGTACCAACCTGTCTTACGAGGAGCAGCCTGTGTCTATGTTGGACCGAAAGGAGAAGATACTCAA
>JANAVB010012199.1:6888701-6898701 GCA_029216955.1 Iris pallida | reverse complement strand
AAACTTCTACAAGTCAAAGATAATGGTCCGACAATTGGGACTGGGGTACGAGAAGATAGATTGCTGTCGCAACGGATGCATGTTGTATTACAAAGAGAATTACGTATTAGAAAGTTGTTGGTTCTGTAATACGGATCGTTACAAGACAGTACAGGGAAAATGAAAGTCAACTAGAAAACGATGTCCTTACAAGTATATGCATTACTTGTCGATCACGAAGCGCTTACAGAGGATGTATATGTCTCTGAATACAGCAGAACACATGACGTGGCACAGTGAAGATCGCATAAAGGACGAAGGAGAATTGTCACATCCTTCGGATGGGGAGGTGTGGAAATATTTTGATTTGTGTCATCCAGATTTTGCTGCAGAGCCTAGAAATGTACGCCTGGCGCTATGTTCTGATGGCTTCGCCCCTTTCGGACAGTCGGGATCTTAATACTCATGCTGGCCGGTCATTCTTACCCCTTACAATCTGCCACCATGGATGTGTATAAAGACTCCTTATATGTTCTTGACAGCTATCATACCCGGTCCCAAAAATTCGACAAAGAACATCGATATATATTTACAGCCGTTGGTGGATGAGCTGAAACAGTTGTGGGAGATCGGCGTCACGACCTATGATATTTTCAGAAAATAAAACTTTCAGATGAGAGCTTCACTTATGTGGACAATCAATGATTTTCCAGCATACGGTATGCTGTCGGGATGGAGTACGCACGGCAACATGTCTTGTCCGATATGTATAGAAAATAGTAAGGCGTTCCGCCTTAGACATGGAGAAAAAACTTCTTTCTTTGACTGTCACCGTCAATTTCTGCCAACGAGACATCCTTGGCGAAAGAACAAGGACGCGTTCAGATATGGAAAACAAGAATTTTCTGAACCTCCTGCCAGATTGTCGGGATACGATATTTGGGAAGATGTAAAGGAATTGCCCACCGCAATGGAAGATCCATCGAACAATCATGTCGAGGGGTTCGGACAAAGCCATAACTGGACCAAACGGAGTATCTTCTGGGACTTGCCTTATTGGAAAGATAATCTTATTAGGCATAATCTTGATGTCATGCATATCGAAAAGAATGTGTTCGATAATGTCTTCAATACCGTTATGGATATTAAAGGAAAGACGAAGGACAATCCAAAAGCAAGACAAGACATGGCCGAGATATGCAAACGTCATAATCTAAACTTGATACAAAGGGGAGCTGGTGGACAAGTAACTAAGCCGATAGCGCCATACGCATTGAGTAAGGAAGATAGATTAATAATCTGCAAGTGGATATCTACTTTAAGATTTCCCGACGGCTATGTGTCGAATTTGTCTAGATGCGTTGATCTCAATGAACGCAAGCTAACAGGAATGAAGAGTCACGACTGCCACGTGTTTATGGAAAGATTACTGCCCATTGCGTTGAGAGAGTTGTTGCCTTCTGTTGTATGGGTTCCGTTGGCCGAGCTGTCTACATTCTTCAGGGATATCTGTTCAACTAAGCTCACGGTACAACATATGATACAACTTGAGGAGAAGATTGTCTTAACAATTTGCAAGTTAGAAAAAATATTTCCACCGGGTTTCTTCGACAGTATGGAGCATCTACCGATTCATCTAGCATACGAAGCCCGTGTCGGTGCATCTGTTCATTATCGATGGATGTACCCCTTTGAAAGGTAAATAAAAATCGATATAATTTAAGTAGATTTTACAATTCATTGTTAATTCTCAAGATAATTTGTCTCTCTAGGTATCTACATCATCTAAAGAAGAAAGTTGGCAACAAGGCTCATATAGAGGCTTCGATATGCGAAGCATATCTTATCGAGGAGGTGTCAAACTTTTGCTCCATTTATTTCGATACTCATGTTGAGACAAATCGAAATAGACCTCAAAGGAATGACGAAGACGTTGAGGAAGGAGGTATATTCAATTTAAGGGGCAAGCCTATTGGGGCTAGTAAGAAACGGTGGTTGAGTGACGATGAGTATGATGCCGCTCACCGATATGTCTTGTTAAATTGTGACATACAAGAAGTGAGAGATTTGGAGAAGTAAGTGACTACACCTCGTTATAATCTCTAATTTGGTGAGGTAAGTGACTACACTAATTTTTATTCTCTCTAACAGTGTATTTAGAGATGAAGTCAAAATAAGGACACCCGATATTACCGATGAGGGACTTCAAAGAGAGGTTGATTTTACCTTTCCGTCATGGTTTCGAGATTACGTAAGTAACTGAGATAATATGTTATGCGGCTACCATTTAAATATATATATACAACTAAAACATTTAAAGTTTACAGGTTTTATTAGCTGAACCAAGTACACTCACAAATGAGAGCATTCGTTATTTATCATTGGGACCGAAGAAGCATGCAAAGACTTGGCCCGGCTATGTCGTTAATGGCTTCAAGTTTAAGACAACTCAACATCCTATAAATGCCGAATTTTTCAATGACGGCTTCAGTACGAAGGATTCTGGTGTTTGCATAAGAGGCACAATCTATGACGACGTGCCGGACTTTGACTATTATGGAGTGCTTCAGAATATTGTAGAATTACAATATAGTGCCCCATTTGATATGCACATTGTTATGTTCAAATGTGAGTGGTTCGATACGACACCAAATATCGGTTGGAGAATCGATAAACAATTTGGATTCGTCGATATAAATCATCGCAGGAGGTATAGAGGGTCCGACACGTTTGCGATAGCAAGTCAGGCTGTTCAAGTCTACTATACAAGCTACCCAAGGCGTCGTAGAGATCGCTTTGACTGGTGGGCAGTATGCAAGATTAAATCTAGAAATACATTCAACGTTGGAGACCCAGCATACCAAGAGGACCAGATCGAAAAGCCCCAATACTTGGGACAACAGTCTTGTGACATGGATGTTGAATTAGAGGTTGATATACCTCTTGCTGATGAAAATAGAGGGGAGGAAGAGGTTGATATACAAGACTTAGATGTCAACCAGGGGAGAAAGAGGCGTCTTGTCCCAAGTATTGAGACTGAAGAAGAAGAAGAAGAAGAAGAAGAAGAAGAAGAAGAACTTTATGAGGATGAAGATGAGGATACAGATGAATTCGACGATGAGGATGATGATGATAATGAGGCCGAGGCCGAGGAAGAGGACGATGACGATGATTAAATATCGCTATATTTCAGTTGTATCTTGAAGCACCCAATATCTAGTCTCGAATCCTAAATTACCCTATTACATTTGGATTTACAATTACAAGTCTAGTGGAACACAAGATGCCCTTTCATCAAAAGTTACAAGAATTGTACTTTGTTGTATTGGTGCGTGATTTTATCAGATTTTGTGTATCTAGCTTTTATTCGTACTTCACTTCTGATTGTAATATTTATTTCAGTTTGGGATATTTGCGTATTATTGTATGAGTTTTTTTTTGCAGATGGCACTCCTAGGCCTACTCGTCTGGGCGGCACTCATCGCCCTGCTGCTGGTATGGATATGTTTAGTTTTATATTCATTTATAAATCTATGTTGTCGGTATTTTGTTTATGTGTTCTATTTACAGGGCATGGTTGCGAGCACCCGTACTGGTGGTGCTGGGGAAAGAGGCGGAGACGGTCACCGCTCACGATGTATTCGTGCATACGCACAAGAGGCGGAAGGACGGGAGCTTCGTCGACGCGAGGGCCGAGGAGACTGATGTAAGTACTTACGTTTATGAGATTTATGTTAGAAATATAATTATTGTTAAGTTAATTAGATAAACTTAGGATTCAGACTATAACTTAGGGAAACATAGGATTTAGATTATAACTTAGGAAAACTTATAGTATAAACATATTCATTGGATAGGCTGCGTATCGTGAGGCACTTAGTCGGCTTGAGATCGAGCCCCCTTCCGAGAATGTCGGCGAAACGACGCCCACCCAGACGCACTCTTCTATGGCCGCTCGCTACGACGACGTGTTCGTAGAATCCGTCGGCGGTGTTAGGAAAGGGCGCGTCTACGGCTTAGGTTCCATGGCTCCCTCGTTGCAGCCGTCCCCGAGATATCCACCGCCTCCGCCTCCCCCAGCGCCCCCGGTTGACGATGTGAGGGCGCAGCTTGCGACTCTGACCTCCGCGGTGTCAGATTTGCGGGCGATAGTGTTGGGGCGCTATCCGTCTGCTCCCGGTTCGTCTGCTCCCGGTCTGTCTGCTGGTGCTCCCGGTTCATCTGGTGGTGCTCCCGGTCCGTCTACTGCTGCTGCCGGTGCTTCGGATCGACCTGGTCCTTCTTCTCCCGGACGACTTTCGTTTAACCGCTCTGCGGACGCCCGCATCGTATCGGATAACACCATCTTGACGCTCCTTGACATGTTGTCGTCAGAGCAGCTACGCGCGCTTCCAGACCATGTCTTATCCCAAGTGCCGGCACATACGGTGGAGGAGTACATACGCAAAGCGGATGCGGCGGCACGAGCACGAGACGATCCGACGGACGGGGTTTGATTTTGTTTATGTTGTTGGTTTTGTAGACATTTGGATACATTGTATGTTCGGATATTTTTTTTATGTTTGGATAATTTAATGTTGGATATTGGATATATTGTGTTGGTAATATTTTGTTGGATATTGGATACGTTGGATATTGGTGTCGGATATGGATATTTTGCATATGGATATATGGTGTTGGATATTGGATACGTTGGATATTCGTGTTGGATATGGATATATGGTGTTGTATATGGATATTTTGCATGTTTGATATTGTGTTGGATGTGTTGTATAAACAGGAAAGAGTCTGTTTGCAGTATTTTTTTTTTCAAAAATTAAAAGTTAGCGACGGACTGGCGACCACTCAGCGACGGATAGTCCGTCGCTAACTGGAGAAACTGAGGTTAGCGATGGAGTGGCGACGTAAAAACCGTCGCTACCTGGAGCATTTCAATAAAGCGACGGATTGGCGACGGACGATCCGTCGACCTGGTGCTGTTTGATGTCCATAAATTTTAGCTTTTGTGACGGATTGGCGACTAACTTACGGCGGACTGGCGACAAAGTCCCGACGGACTATCCGTCGCTAACTGTAGGAATTTAATGTATCGACGGATTGGCGACGTAATATCCGTCGCTACCTGGAGAATTTTACATTGAGCGACAGTTTAGCGACGGAATGTCCGTCGACCTAGTTCTGTTTGATGTCCATAAATTTTGCAGTTAGCGACGGATGTTTTGTCGCTAATACGACGCTAATCCGTCGTACACCTCGGCGGATTAGCGACGGCATAACGACGACCTGCCGTATGGGAAAATCTCTGATACGCTTTTACCGACAAATTTACGACGGATTAGCGACGGATATTGCGTATCAGAAAATCACTGATACGGTTTTGCCGACTCTTTAGCGACGGAGTTTTCCGTCGCTAACCCTATATCCTGATACATGTTTTGACGAAAGCTAGTCGGTAATCCGTCGCTATATATATTTAAATGCGCCGACGGTATTCCGTCGCTAAGTCGTCGCTGAGCGACGGAGTAGCGACGGATATGTTTTAGCGACGAGGTTATTCCCGACGGCTGTTTTACCAAAATATCCGTCGGTAATCCGTCGGTATTTATTTTTGGCGACGGACTACCGACGGATAAGGCCGTCGGTAAATACATATATTTTGGTAGTGAAATTATGCCACTTGTTGCATGTTAATATTTTAATACATATTGTTGTGTGGAGTGTGCACTATGTCTCGATTGGTTTATGGATACCCAGTATGACTGGAACTTAACTCTGAGAGTTATAGACTCGACCATACTAAATATTAGTTTGACTTTCATGCTTGTCACGAATTGACATTGATTGTTACCTTGACTAAATGATTGATCATGCGTTCCTAGTTGGAACTAAAAGACTGGCTAGTCGTCTTAGCGAATTGAATGAGACACGTTCATATACTAACCATGAACCATTGCAATCGACTAGCCGATCCCGAACATTGGCATATGGATACGTGCAGACTTCAACTTATTTTCTACAAAAATAGCATGTGTACCTTATAGTCGAGGCATGATTATTCCGTGGCTAGGTTTGATTATTGTATTATGCTATGTAAGACCTACAACCTAACCGCACGGGCATCGTTGTAGAGTTATGCATATCGTACTCTGTACGAAAGTACTCATTCTGAATGACCACGATCCACGGCATAAGATTTCTATAACATAGGGACTATTAAGTTAAATAAAATAACGATTGCATGGAGAGAATGGATTTCCAAGTTCTTACATGGCAGCCATTTCGGAACAATTAGTGCCCCGACATGCCGGCTAGTTTCCACAGATACTGTAAACCTACCACACAGGCAGGGAGTGGTATCTGTTTATATTTTTATATATATTGATGACGGGCATCCCGCTGGGACACGTCTAATTCATGATTGGCACAATTGATTATTGGATAGACTAGCCTTACTTGTACATTGTAAGAACTGAGGAATCCCTTATTACATATTTTCAGGGCAATTTGGAACTTACAGTTAGCAAGCCGTAGTAGTTGTATTGCCGTTTAAATTGATTTGTTTGTGTGCTGTGCCTACTCTGTTAACTACTGAGATGATCAGAATGTTAGGACATGACGGGTTAACTTCTGTCCTTGTTTGGTTGTAAAGTTTGCTTGAAGTGTCGTGATGTTGTGTGAACCCCAGTAGCAAGCAAAGACCTATTTACCATATTCTTAACTCTTACCACTGGTTCTAATTCTTTATGTCGTGCTTCCTTTGTGGTACTTGCTATTTGAGGTCTAACCTCTCTGGTTTTGCATGGCCAGATTTAGAGCCAGCTCCCGAGGGCTCAGCTTACTTCCACCTTTAAGATGGTCAATACTAGAGGGATGATCGCAGGAGGACACGAGTGGGTTCGTTGCTTCCCTGCTCGTTTTACTACTTACTTTACGTTTTGCCGCTTGGGACCGACATGTTAGTCGGACTGTCTTGCACTTATTTACATAATTGTAACTAAGTCAGACTGTAGTTGATAACGATTGTGTATACCTTGTCATATCATCTGGCTATGTTTGTAAAGCCGGATTTCAAGAACATTTTGACTGAGCATTTGGGACGCCTTACTGCTTTATCTTATATGTTCTCTATTACTGCTTCTTGTTTGAATAATTGGGACAATAGATGTTGAGTAACCCTATAGTGACTTTTATGTAGTATGCACCACTCGTCTCGTCTTTTAGACAACAATGATCGTATTATACGGTATTCATCTACCCGTAATACGTAGCTGGCTGAGTCATTCCCCCGCTCTCCGATATTCTGGTTCTGGGGCGTGACACTATCGTAGCAAATAGCCCAACCTGTAATGATCCAGTCCCGAAATACATAGAACTAGGAAATACATGCCAGCTACGTATCGAGAGGACTCCAGCCCAGCTCGATTATGTATAAGCTGTCTATATTGGGTAGTTATATCTATATATATTTATGTTAATTCTATATCTCAATTCACTGAAAGATAAATCCATCGTAAGACCAAGTGCACTAATGTTGATCAGACATTAACACACCGGATCCTACAAGCAACCATGAATAGATAATGTATAATATAGTTGATCAGACTCTATTACAATCGTCTGAATAAGCTCATAGAGAATAATAAAGCTTGCGAAACTAAGCCATAACAGCAGAAGAAAGTAACAAAAAAATAAATATACTATTGGAGGATTATAATAACGATATCAACAAATATATATACCTGAATTCCTGAAGATGCAGTTGTTAGTCACCATCTAGTCTATGAAGTGAACTCAGCAATAACGTGGAGAGATCACAGGTCCTCAATGGACTAGCAAGATACATATAAACATGCCAAATGTAACAATATAAAATATGCATAGAACATAAGAAATAGTTGTGAACGAATCAACTGAGACACAAGTAACTTCGATGCCAACAAACTAAGACACAAGTAAACTAAGACACTGGCATGCTATACTAGAAGTGTGGTACTAAACGTGACTACAAGTAAATCGGAGTAATCACATCCCGATGGGAGCTCACATCCTATAGTCAGTAGGCCAATGGGGACTCCCTAACTATAATAAGGCTCATTCTCATTCGATGGAAGCTCATGAACGAGGTGGTCAGGTGCAGTCAACATCTAATAACAAGTTAGGGTCAAGTCAAGACAAATATAGGTAATCAAATCGAGTCAAGGTCAAGTTCAAGTGATGAAATCAAGTCAATGAACTAGAACACGAAAGTGTAAAATAATATAGTGAAACATAGATCTAGTAGATGATACGAAAAAGAAAACATATAGTATATAAGAAAACATGTAAAAAGAACATCATGAGCATGTACAAAAATCATGTGACAGTACAAGAAAGAAATAGACATAAACTAGAATAAATAAAAATAACATGTATAAATACTGCACAAGTTGGTAGGGTATACTTGCCTGGTGTAGAACCGTCCACGTCCAAATAAGCAACTAGTCTAATCAGAGAGCCACAAAAGCTGAACTTTCGCGAATGTCCCGAAAGCTGAAACAAACATCCCCAATGTTTTTTGTATAAGAAAAATATCTAAGTTTAACTATCCATAAGTCCAATTCTGGACACAGGGGCAAAACAGTAATTTTGAATCAAAATAGTGTCCGCTTTTGGACCCGTTTTATATCAAAAAATGTGCCTGAAACTATGGTCTCTAAGGTCGACAGATTATATACCTACAAGTCCAGTTTTTTGATATAAACCCAATGGTATGTCCCTATATGGATTCCGATGAGTTGTGCACAAAATTGCCCGTTGAATCGGATCGTGGGCCCAACAAAATAGCATTTTGGTCGACCTTCTCAGAATCGGACCAAACTTGGCTCACAGGACCAAAAAATGATACGAGTCTAGTGGCACAAGTTTCGTCATGATGTGACAAACGTACACAAACTATTTGAGATTTTTGTAAAGGGGCCGATACGATGTACCTCGACCGATACGCCTCGAATTCGTCGTGCACACGCAACTAATTCGAGTTTCGTCAAAGCCAACACGTTCATAACATCCACGAGCACGTTTTGACGTCTTCATGTTGTGACCAAGTCGCTTGATTTGTCGGGATGGACCCCGTATCAGGAAATTTTCAAAGTTTTAAACTATTTTCTTATATTTTTTCCTCTATTTAGGAAACAAATAACTTAACCTATATTTCATGAAAACAGAAACTACAAGAAAGGTTTCAATCTCGGTTAATTGTCTAAATTACTGTTTAAGCAATTTTCCAAGATTTGCGGTATATTGGTCGCAAATCAGGGATTTCAGGACAATTTCTAACGTCCAAAAATTAATTTTTTTTTAATTTTGGAATTCGATTTTCGTCGCACATGATGCGAATTAAAAGATTCTATTTGAAGGGAAGCAGAATCGTATAGGTTGTGCATATACCTGATCAAGTGCTTCGCGAAATGATCCATTGTACACGACGAAACATAGCTGGGAATTCGGCTTTGGACTGTTGCTGCTGCTATGTCCAGGCACTGCTGTCGCATGCGACCGTGCTTCCCGACGGCTCCGGCAGTCCCATGGCATCACGTAGTTGTCGGGGTGGCCGCCCAAGAATCGTGGAAGGGTCTGGGGTCGATCACGAACGCAAGGAATAAGGTTTTTCTTTCGAAACTCTGCGCTCGGGTTCTGCTTTATTCTCAGGATTTAATCCTATTTTTGGATGGATTTGGTTATGATTTAGATTGATTTTAAATAGGATTTGTATCAATCTGGCGGAGGATCGGGTGAGGTTTCCATAGGAATTTTTTTGATTCAAATCGATGGTGATTTGATCGAAATCCACAATAAAAAAATTCCTTGAAATTTTAGGAAAACGTACGACCAAATCTGGCCTTGAACATATCACGATATTTTGATAATCTCGCGATAAATTGAATTGCTTTATTTTTATTATTTTAAAATACCTATATATATATATATATTTTTTAAATATATATGTTTATATATATATATATATATATAGTATCTATATATA
>JANAVB010012199.1:6789411-6856838 GCA_029216955.1 Iris pallida | reverse complement strand
CAGAGAGTGACTTTGTAAATGAGAGAAAAGTGAGAACGAGAGACTTGTAATTTGGCCTTGCGCCCACAAATGTAATCTTGTATTCAATATCAATAAAAAGTTCTTTTGAATGACTTGTGTTCATGTGTACTTGTTCTTAAATTTCTGCTGCAATGTTCAATGTATCTGCTTGGGACTTCTGTACGAGACGACCCCGTCGCCGCCGCTGTAATCGGCCGTTATGGAATCCAGCCTTGTACGAGGGCAATCTAGGCTCGTGCGGCATCACGCCTTAGCGAGGACGATCGCTCCTACGAGAGCGGGGCGTGACATTACCTACCCCGATTGTTATCCTCTTCTTCGATCACCAATGGCTCCCAAGAAGACCGTTGCGGCAAAGGGTAAGAAGGCGGCGTCTTCGTCGACTGCGGCAGCGAAGGGTAAGAAGGCTGCTTCTACTTCGACTGCGGTCGCTCCTCCGCCAGCCGACGTGCCCGTAGTTCACCCTGACGTCTACCCCCTATTGCTGGTAAGGACGTTATGTGAGTTTAAAAACCCTAACTGCTATGGCTATGTTGCATGCTTTATGCACGAGCCTTTGTCTTCATGTGCGCCGCATGTTCGTCCTATGGTCGTGTCGTGAGCCGCATGAGAATCGCTACTGTAGCCGCATATGCACTTTGCCAATGAGGCCGCATAAGCTACGCTGAGCCGTATAGATTCGCACATATTTGTCTGTCACGTGATCCGCATGAACTTATCGAACTCTGAGGGCCCTATGAGAGCTCTGCCGCATGAACCTTCGTTGAATCGGAGCCGCATAAGTGTTCTTTTGAGGCGCATGAGGCTTCATTAAGTTGGAGCCGCATAAGCTCAAAAACACCCGTCAGTTATTTTTGTCCATCTTCTTAACTTATTTTCTTTTGTCTTCTTCTCAGTGAATTTGCCAGTTAATGCTGCTGGAGAACCCCTGGTGGGTCGTGCCCAAGCCGCTATGGGCTATAGGTACGACCATATAGTTAGGTGTGTGGAGGACCAATTACCTAGTGACGAGACTCCGGCGAGATTGAATGCCCTCAAGAACTAGCCTTTCTATTTTCTCAACGCTATGATGAACTCGGGAAAATTAGAAGGGGAATACTTGAAGCCTGCGTTCTTCTTCGGAGACGTCTTGACTGTGAAGAACAGTCAAGTTCTGGATGTGTCAGAGAATTAGAGCTTTGTTTCTAACGGGATAGCGATTCGCATCCCCCAAATGGAGCGTCACTTCCCACTATCTTGGTTTAATATGCTCCCACTGGACCGAAAGATGGAAGAGTCTTTAACTCCTACCCGAAGTGGGATGTTTGTGGGAGACATCTATTACAACAACAACATGAAGTCAGTGTGTGCGGGCAAGGTGCACGCCAGCCGCTCTGTAATGGGATTGTCCCCGGGTACTTTCTTGAATGTGCCGGGTCCCAATTTTATGTTTTCTGCAGCCGACACTTTTCTGAACCAACTTGCTCGGAAGGGCTTATATCCTATTGGCCGGTTGACGCTCCCGAGTTAGATACACCCCATTCCCTCATGGACCAATCTGTCTATGTGGATCTCACGAAAGTATAAGGCGTTTCTGTGTGAGATTGGACTTTATCATGCTATTCGGGGCACCAGCCATGGCTTGCCCATAAATAAGAGATTATTTATATCTCTGCTGGAGATGTATAACCGTCGTACGGGAACCTTCTATACATTCGTAGGGGAAATAGGGCTTGCACTCCATGAAATGCACGCGGTCTCCAAGCTTCCTTGGGGGGATGAAGCTTTTGAGGCATACACTCCCACGAATGAGGAGTTCGAGGAGTTGGAGGAACGGTATCCAGGCTTCGTGGCTATTTATCAAGAGATATTGTGCTTAGCACATGTCAGTAGATAACCAAAAAGGATAGCAGCTCGGAAGGAAATGCTCCCCACACCAAGGACTGGGTGCGCTATCTCTTCTCGACGGGTGCCTCAGGTCGAGTTACTTCCCGACATCCTCAATCCCGGGAGGCGGTTCAAGCCTTGGTGTCGTCGGCCAAGAGGGTGGCCACCACTAGTGACAGATTTGGAAGTAAAACCGACTCTTTTGGTTATTTTTATCAGGATACCCAAGAGCTGTCAAAGAAGGCGCTCCTGGCGGGATTCTTGATGGTATGGCTGCGAAATTGTGTAGTCTCGGGAGGAGCTGGCTCTATTGAGAGGATCAGTCGTAATTTTATCCTTCCGGCTGTGAAGTTAGTTTTACGAGTCAAGCTAGCTCTCCTCCCGGCCATGGTATACAGCATACACCGTGGCCTTCGCACTTTCACGTCCAAGGTCATCGCTCGCGATGTGATAAAAGATTTTGAACGGACTGAGCTGCCCTATCATTATCTGATGGGGTGGCTGCTGATGCATTATCCGTCTTTGATGAGACCGGGCTCTGAAGACGGTGTAACTGACGATGATGCTTTTATCTTTCGTTATCGTAATGAGACTTGGGAGTACGAGACCATGTGCGCTTGTCGAATGGTGCTGACGAGGGCAGATATGTACAACATTTTCATATCTGTCCCTCGTTTTACTGCTAAAGAAATAGCGGCTGTACATCTCGACGGTATTGGGCCCCCTCAGCTTCTGGACGGCCAGATGCTTCTGTGTCTGCGTAACATCTGTCCCGCTCATCTGGTGTATCGCAACCGCAATGCTGTCTTTCTGGAGCCTTATCTGCCCAGTAGGTTTGCCCGACAGTTTGGATACAGCCAGCTTTTTCTAGACAGTCCCAGCTCTTGTCTGGGTTTTGAAGGTAGCCTTCTTGACGGTATCAGGGCCTGGCACTACTATGATATATTCCATACCCATACCATTTTCTCGGTCCCTGCTATTAAGGCGTCGGTAGAGATTTTGTATATGGCAGCTTTGTACCATGTTATGACGAACAAACCCCCTGTCAGTTTTAACCCGGGTGCCAGTTTTATTGTTGGTACCGGCCTGGATGAGAGGTCCCAGGGGGCCAAGACGAGAAAGAGGAAGAATAGAGTCGAAGTGCCAGATTCGGACTCCACTACTGCGGATGATGAGGGCGACGAGCATGAAACAGATGATTCTTCCCTTCCGGTGGAAGACGTTGGGGCGGATCACCCGCCTGTTTTGCCAGATGAGATGGTGGCAGATCAGCCACCCGTTGCACCCGGTCCTGTACGAAAGCGTAGCAGGCAAATTTCTCCTATTGGCGGTATTCCTCGCTTCCGGAAACTGGCTGCGACCAGACACCGCAAGCTAACTATAAGGGAAAGAGGCGAGGAAGTTGACCCCGCATCGGAGGTAAACAAGTCACTACCATCTCTATTTCGTTCTTCCTTTCTTCTAGCTTTGATCTTAATCATTTTCCTTCCCTTCCATAGGTGTCAGAAGAAGAGGAATCTCAAGCTGCCGAGGTCGTGACTCGAGATGACGGGGGCTCCGGTGAGCCTGTCCCAAAAATTGCTGAATTTAATAAAGATGATGCTGATCGAGTTGTATCTCCCTTCGAGGTGGCTGGGACAGAGGAGCCAGCCGAATTTAACTTGGAGATCGCGGGTGAGGAGACCATGCCTGCTGCGAACGAGCTGCAGCCTCCATGCTCCTCCCCTGGTAAGATAAGCCGAATCTTAACTTGCGAGGAGGCCTATCTGCTCTATCATCACATCCTTCGGGTCACGTCGATTGATTGTTGTTCTGGACATACAGGTCCTGCCTCTCCAGTGCCGATGATGGACATTGTTGAGACAGACTCTGCCGAAGGGGCACTGGCGGAGGGGAGCGTACCCTTCCTTTCCGGCTCGTCTTGATGGGACTCCCGCGAGCTCGAGTTCGGCCAGTCAGGTGGTGGGACAGCCGGGGCAGGGGACAATGGTCCTTGCGTCCTCCTCTGTTCGGGCGGCTCCGAGAGTCGACCTCTTTGCCCTGCCAAGTGTCCAGGCTCTTCAGGTGGCAGAAGAAGAGTTAGCCGCTATCCGCGCATCGTTCTGTTCGAAATTTGTTCCCTTGGTGGCAAGTTCTAGTACAACTCCTTCGACGTTGTCGGCCACGCTTCCTTTGATGCCGTCCTCTACAGAGGTCCTGGACAAAGCGTTACAGGACGTGGTTGACAGCTATTATCGTCACTTGAAGAGGAGGATAGCGGCTGCTGTGGAAAGAGGGACCTCTTTCGTCCTGGCCCGGCAATGCGCCCAGGGTCATATTGATATCCTTAAGACTCTTCCCGGTGGGGTAGGGGTAGCTGCGCTTCTGGAGGCGAAATTGCTGGAGACTGATCAGCTGATGGCCCAGCTTCAGGTATTACGGCAGGCTGATCTGTCTGCTGCTATAGATCAGGAGCATGGTTCCCTCACATCTGCTGTAGAGAAGACAAGGGCTGCTCGGGATAAGACCAGGCCGGCCATACTGAAGGACCTCCGCGATTTGTCTGATCGATATGATCAATTGAGTCGCGAGAGTGAAGATATTACTGCTCGGGAAGCGACTTCCTCCCGTAGGATCACTGATACGCGGGAGCAGATCCTTGAGCTTTAGAGGAAGCTAGCTTTTCTGGAGTCTGAGCTTGAGGCTACCCGTACTGAGAAGGGGCTTGCTATCCAGGAGGCTGACAGACTTAGTCGAGCTTCTGCCAATCTGAAACTCGCCCTGAAGAAGATGGAGGATGACTGGCGGGCATATATGTACTTGGATGATACGGAGCAGTTGTCCCAGTAGGCTGAACGCCGAGCTAGACAGCGGCTTGAACGGGGGACCACCTTGGTGAGAAACCGCCTCCTGGAATTATGTAATGCCGAACCATAGTCGGCCTTTTCTTCTTTTATTTTTGTTCTCCTTTTTTTTGAGAGGGACGTGGTCCCAAAACATGTAATATTTTTTTTGACTTTCAAATAAAGAGTATTTTTCATCTTTACCCTTCATTTGTATTGTGTTTGTGGTTTTGAGGTATTTTGCCCCTGATTGAGGGACTTGTTTGTGGACCTGTTACCCTTGGTATACCTTGGTTTTAGGTACGAATAACAAGTTTGATAGGGATACCTAGGAAAATTCTATGATAAGGTGGTCATGGACGTTCCTGGTATCGGGAGAAGGATTGCCATGGAGCAGCTGGGCTCCCGGGGCATGATGAGAAATGATGGGCCTGTACTAAGAAACTTAGCAACGGATATTTGTGGGCCTATTATCCTTGGCGTACCATGGTTTAGGATATGGATAACAGGATGAGAGAAGACCGCCATACTTACTCAGAGGTAATGAGGACATGGCAAGTATGGGGGGTTTTATCGCAGAATCTTCCTACTCAGAGGTGATGAAGACATGGCAGGAGTGGACTCAACGGAGGATATTTGTGGACCTATTATCCTTGGCGTACTCCGGTTGTGGTTACGGATAATAAGTCGAAAGGGAATCAACATACTTACTCAGAGGTAATGAGGACATGGCAAGCATGAAGGTTTCTTCGACGGAGCCTTCCCACTCAGAGGTAATGAGGACATGGCAGGAGTGGGCTCAATGAAGGGGGGTACATAGAACGACTCAGAGGTAATGAGGACATGGAATTTCTATGTAGATGGGTGATTTATTTTTGGCGGAATTGAGATGACTCAGAGGTAACATCGACATGGTCGTTTTGGAAATTTGTGGATCTGTTACCCTTTTTTGTGTACTGGAGTGCGGGTAGTGGATCATGAGGAAGGGACTCTTTCAGGAAGAAAGTTTAGAGGTATGATTACACATGACTTTCTTCCCAAAAGAGTGACCGGGATGTAAGTTCATGGGTACCAGCGGGTACATAACTCGACAATCCATGAATTTTGGAATCAAAGTGTAAGTTCAGAGGCACTAGAAGGTACATAGCTCAATAGTCTGGGATTTTTGTGGAGGAAGAATGTGAGTTCAGTGGTACCTGAAGGTACTTAACACAATCATCTGTAAGTTCAGTGGTACCAGCGGGTACATGACTCGATAATCTAGAATTTTGTGAATATGAGTTCAGCGGTACCAGCGGGTACATGTCTCGATAATATGGAATTTTGTGAATATGAGTTCAGCGGTACCAGCGGGTACATGACTCGATGATCTGGAATTTTGTGAATGTGAGTTCAGAGGTACCAGCGGGCACATGACTCGATGATCTGGAAAATGTCGTTTAGACATAATATTTCTTCAGGAACTTGCCGTTGACGGGCAACATGAGCAAGTCTCCGTTTTGTTTTGCGAGGCGGTAAGCACCGTTGGAGAATACAGCCTCAATGATAAATGGACCTTCCCATTTTGGCTGGAATTTGCCGACGGTTTTGTGAGTCACGACCATCAGCCTCCGGACTGCCAGAACGAGATCGCCCACTTGGAACGTTCTGATTTTAACCTTCTTGTTGAAGGCTCCAGAGATGCGTGCTTGGTATAGCTCGATTCGTTGCTGAGCCAAGAGGCACTTTTTATCTAAGGCCTCCAACTCTTGTAGCCGGCAACGGTAGTTATCGTTCGTCGTCAATTGGTAAGTAAGGGCGACGCAGAGTGAGGGTATTTGAGTCTCCAATGGGAGGACTGCCTCACTCCCGTATACCAGGGAAAATGGCGTGTTCCCAGTGGCTGTTCGGACTGTTGTACGGTACGCCCATAAGCATTCACCAAGCTTTTCGTTCCAGTTGCGTTTGTTGGAAGACACAAACTTCTTGAGAAGTTTGATGATTATTTTGTTGAATGCTTCTGCCAACCCATTTGCTGCCGGATTGTATAGTGTCGAAGCAATATTCTGGATGCAATGATTGTCGCAGAACCGATAGAAGGCATGGCTTACGAACTGTGGACCATTATCGTCGATGATCCTTCGGGGCAGTCCAAAGCGATAGATGATATGATGCATGAGGAAACTGATCACGTTTGAAGTCTTTACTTCTGCGAGCGGAACAGCTTCCGCCTATTTGGAGAAGTAATCCGTGATCGCGAGTATGAAGCGAGGTCCTCGGAAGGAAGGTGGAGTAATCGGACCGATGATGTCCATTCCCCATGCTTCGAATGGACAGGACGCCACTGTCGGATGTAGAAACTCGGATGGTTGGTGGATAAAGTTCGCGTGGACTTGGCAGGCTTTGCACTTTCTTGCATAGTCTATCGCATCTGCTACCATCGTGGGCCAGTAGTAGTCCATTCGGCAAAGACGATCTTGTAATTTAGGGCCAAGCTGATGGGCCCTACAGATACCGTCATGAGCTTCGCGTACGGCTTCTTTGGCTTCTGCGTTTGACAGACACCGAAGCAATAACCCATCGTAGGATCGCCGATACAGCATTTTCGTCTCTGTATCGTAGAAGAATCTGAGAGAACGCCTTATGATGGAAGTGGCTTCCTTTGGGTTCTCGGGCAGGATATCGTAGACTACGAAGTCTATGAATGGTTGTCTCCAGTCTGGCGCTTCGTCGATCGTCTGAGCGGAATAACTCGCCACAAATTGAATGTTGTTCTTGGGATAGAGCAGTTCATGGCCTATCACGTCAACCGAATGATGAGTATGGTTCGGCACTGCTAGCGAAGCGGCAAGGCCTGTTAGGGCATCGGCTTCGATGTTTTGGAGTCTGGGAACATGTTCAATGAAGAATCCCTCAAATGACGAAATAATGTTGATTGCTATTTGGTGATAGGGGAGCATGTCTTCATGGCAGACTTCGTACGAACCCCGGATCTGATTGACGATTAACTGCGAATCGCCATATGCTTCAAGATATTCTACCTCCAGCTCTCTTACAAGTTGGAGGCTAATGACCAAAGCGTTGTACTCGGCCACATTGTTAGAGCAGGGTTCCGTAAGGGAGTAAGCGCGATTGATCACCAGTCCGGCAGGAGAAACCAGCACCACCCCGACTCCGATGACGATGTTGCCCTTAGGTCCGATTCTCGAAGCACCGTCGAAGAACATTCGCCATATATCATCGTGGGAGGTCACATGTGAGTCGGCAACCTCATCTGGGATTCCTTCATATACTCTGGACGACTCCGAACCTGGGTGGGCTGCTAAAAAGTATGCCAGAGCTTGACCGACCTTTTGTGGGACGAAGACCATATGATAAGGAGACATCAATATTGCCCATGTGGCGAGGCGGGAGCTGAGTGCCCCTGGTTTAGTCATGAGAACCCTGAGGGGGTTGACTCGTGAGATCACATGTATGGTTTGTCCTATGACATAGTGCCACATTTATTGAACGGCGAACACCAGGGCGAGGCATTCCTTCTCCACAGCAGTATATCTGTGCTCTGGCCCGATCATCATTCGACTGAGGTAATATATAGCTTGTTCATGGCCTGCATTATTGTTTTGCGCCAGCAGAGCACCCAGGGAATGCTCCATTGCTCGTACATATAGCAAGAATGGTTTTCCAGCAATCGGGGCCACCAGAACTGGAGGGTTCGACAAGTATTCTTTGATGCTGTCGAAGGCACGTTGACATTCTTCATCCCATACGAACGAGACGCCTTTCTTCATGAGATGGGTGAATGGTCGACATCGCTCGAAGAGGTTAGAAATGAACCTCCTGATGTAAGCTACCCTTCCCTGAAGGCCTCTGAGTTCGCGGAGATTTCTCGGGGGACCCATCTCCATAATTGCCTTTATCTTCTCTGGGTCTACATGAATTCCCTGGGCAGTAATAATAAAACCCAGGAATTTTCCGTTGGATACGCCCAAGAAGAATTTTGTGGGATTCATCTTCAGGTTGTGTGCTCGCATCAGGTCGAATACCGTCCTCAGATCGTGCAAATGGTCTCCCTTATAGCGACTCTTGACGGCGATGTCGTCGACATAGCACTCCACAGTCTTGCGCAAGTGGTCTCTGAATATGATACTCATGGCTCTTTGATATGTGGCGCCAGCATTCTTTAAACCAAAAGGCATGACTGTGTAGCAATACATGCCAATCGGTGTTCGAAATGATGTGTGCTTTTCGTCGTCAGGAGACATCTTGATTTGGTTGTACCCTGAGAAACCATCCATGAATGACATGCGTTCGAAGCTGCATGTGTTGTCAATCATGATGTCTGTGATAGGGAGGGGGAATTCATCTTTGGGATATGCCTCGTTCAGATTACGGAAGTCGATACAGATTCGAATCTTCCCATTCTTCTTGAGGACCGGTACTACATTGGCAACCCAGTCAGGATGTTGTTCCTCATGAATGAAGCCGCTGGCTATCAGTTTGTTGACTTCGGCTTCGATCGCATCCATGATGCTCGGGCGGAAGCATCGCTGCTGTTGTTTGACTGGCTTTGTCTCTGGCCGAATGTTGAGCTTGTGAAGGGCAATCTTGGGGTTTAGTCCTGGCATGTCTTCATAGCTCCAGGCGAACACATCAATATATTCTTTGATAAGTTCCAGTAGCGATTCTCGCTCTTCGTCTGTTAGGCTTTTACTGACGAAGATTGGTTTTGGAGAAGATTCGCTGCCGAGGTCGACCTGTATAACCTCATCTTCAGTAGGAGGTTCTCTCTGTTCGAACCTCTTTTTCCATTGTGCATCCAGCTGTTGGGCCCACGGCTCTAATCCGAGAATATCAGGAATGTCTTCATCTTCTTCGTAAGCGTCGGCGAATGCCATATTGACTGACAGGACTTGTCTGAATATGTCTCCGATGCTGGTATCCGAATCAGAAGTTGGTGACCTGGTTGAATGTGAATGCCAGTCGCATTCCTCATCTGAACTTTCAGGTTTCGTTGTGGGCGTGACATACCCTAATCCACATCAGGTCTTGCTGTAGTAGTCCCGTGGTTTGCCAGCCGAGACTGGCAGCTTTAAAGGTAATCGTCGACCGGTGCCGTAGTTCAAGCCTGGCGTAGTCTCCAGATCATACCCCTATTTTTGCATGAGATATTTGGATTGGGGGCTATAAAGATACAGAGGCAATCTCCCGGCATCTGATTCGGGATCGACCTTCTCTATGGTGAAGGGCTGTGGATCATCCTTTCGGCCGAAGATGATTGGATGGTCCCCTCCCTCGATTATGCGGTAAGCGTCTTCCACTGGGATATGCTGGTTTGCGGTGTAAACATTTGTCACCTGTGTGTGTAGGTGAGTGCCTATACCGTGTTCCATAGCATATATTGTACAAAGCTTATTAAGCTCGAGGTAGTTCAAAGATAGCCCTTTATTGATGAAGTAAGGTATCTTTTCTAGTGGGATTACATCTTCTGCGGAGGGAACATCAGTGTGGGCAGCCACATACTTGGCTAGTTTCGGTTCTTCTTCGGCCACCCCCTGTATAAATGAAGACTAAGAGGATGACCTGGGCAGCTTGATCGTCAGGGGTTCTGCTGAGCGTGGAGATGTTGGCAAACTAGCGACCCCCAGTTTGGTACACGATGCTGGGCGGGGAGTTGTTGGTTCGCTAGAAGCCCAGACTTTGTATCGGGGTGACGATTCTTCTTGGGAAGACGTATCGTCATTGGCTTGTCAGAGGGATTGAACTTCTCTACTTGTGGCTGGCTAACTCTCGGTAGCCTGATTGTCAGTAGCTCCATTGTGGGTCTCGGCGCTTGGCCGGACCTTGGCAACCGGATTATCATTTGCCCCTCTTATGCCGAGAGGCTGATCGCATCCTTGTGCAGAGCGACCGTAAGGGGTACGAATTTGCCAGGTTTGCGAGCTTGAAGGTGGATCGTCATAGGTTCTTCTGATCCTGAGGCTGTCTCAGTTCGAGCCTGTACATCTTCATCCAGGTGCCTTTTCGACTTCTCGTATAGGCAGGAATCTGAGTAGTAGGATTCGACTCCTTTGAAGGGATCGATGTCGGCAAATTCTGTCCTCACAAAGCCGTGTTTGTCAACATACTTGAAGCACTGGTGCAGCATGGAAGGCACGATCATATAATCGTGTATCCAAGGGCGCCCCAAGAGGATGTTGTAAGAAGTATCCGCATCTATGACGTAACAGGTTACTTCTAACTGGAGATCACCAATTTGGCACTTCAGGCGAATCTTTCCGATCGGGTAGCTCCTGTCCGATTTGAAACCGCTGATGGCGGTGCTTGTTGGCGTCAGGCGATGCATAGGAATGCAGAGATGATGTAGCAGACCCTTCGGAATGATGCTTATGGAAGAACCAGGATCAATGTACATCCGGTCTACCTTTACGTCCCCGATGTATTCGGTGTAGTATAACGGGCGATCGTGCAGATTGGTTTTGATGAGCATATCCTGTGGAGTAAAAACAATATTGGGCATTGCTCCTGTGCAAGCGCTGTCTTGGAGATTTGCAGGCGGGCTCTCTCCCGTGAGGTTGACCTGAGCCAGATATGCGTCGACATTTTGGAGTGCATCGCTCAAAGCCGTACGAACATCCATTGAGAGCCTCATGAGCTCGTATAATGACAATTTGGCCAGTGTATTGGCCAACTGCGCCAAGATGTCGAAGTTGTAGGGCCTCTCCAGCCCCTAAGGTGCCTCTTTTCAGAGGGATTTGTCAAAGCGAGTCTCCTTCGGCCTAGGCTTGTCAGTCGTCGGAGGCTGAGAAGGTCCTGGAGCGTCAGCAGTAGCTGGCTGATGATCTTCAGTCGAATTATTAGTCACAGGTTGGGATTGTGTCCCAGATCGGGTAACGACAGCCGTGACTTCTTCGACATCTACTGAGACAGTGCGGCAGGATCTGACCTTCCCACTCTTCTTCTTACGAATGGAAGGTGGTGTGGGCTGAGTCACCTCAAGTACTAGGTCTGGATGGACCTATATAACCTCCCCCGTGATGTGGTGAGGGGCACTAGACCAGCAACCTGATCCCGTGGAGGAAGAAGATTAGCAATCTCCATTGTCGCCAGAGGGATGGGTACCACTCCGTCTTGAGTCTCTGTTGGAGGGAAGCTACCAAATTATACGGACACCATATTGGCCGCCACAGTTACCTCCTCGAAATCGATGGCCAGAGCATTCGAATCGATGAGATGTTGGATGTATCGCTTCAATTGGTAGCAGTCGTGTGTAGCATGGTGGACGTAGCGGTGGTAATAGCAGTACTTTGGGCTCTCCATATCTGCCGGCCGAGGTTCCCGTTTTGGTGGAGGGAGCTGAATTCTGTCTCCTTGTATGAGCATGTCCAAGATGGGCTTGACGTGACCGTCTTCGAAGAAGTAAGTGATTTGCGGCCATCGTTTGTCTGCCGGTTTTGACTCAAGTTTCTGGGCTGTGTCGGCCACCATAGCCTGCTTACCCCTGTTGTCCTGATTGTTGGAGGGGCTACCCCCATTGTCGTTGTTGGTATTAGGACGCTTACCCTTGTTCTCTCCCTCCGAGATGTGCAATCCCAGTTGGCGAGCCTTCTTCAACCGTTCTTCGGCGCTTGTAGCACTGATGATGAACGTCTTCCAGTCCTTAAATTGACTTTCGCCCATCCAGAGACTGATTGTTGGGAGCAATCTCTTTTGGCAAATTTCAATCAAGGAGGAATCCGGGTTACCAGACGGCAGCTTCATTGCGGTTTGGCAAAACCACTCAATATAGTTCCTTGTCAGCTCTTTCTTCCCTAGGACGATGTCCATGAGGGTGGATATTGTGATGTCCTGTCCTACTTCGTAGAATCTCTCTAAGAACATGTGCTTGAAGCTGGCGAAGGAGTGGATGCAGTTGTCTGGCAGGTTGCGATACCAGTCGAAGGCGACTCCTTCCAATGCCCCAATGAATAATCATGTGAGGATGGCATCGTCGTGGGGCAGATGGTCGGTGGTGACCTTGAAGTAAGTGATGTACCGACTTGCGGAGGTCTTGCCATCATAAGGATTGATGTTGAACGACTTATATCTTGGTGGGAAGGGGACATCCTTCCATGCAGCAGGGTATGGTTGCCGTATTCTGAGGTCTTGAGAGGTTTCTCGAGCGTAAAACATGGCTCGGAGCTCCTGGACCTCTCTTCTTGCTTTCCTGGCCTCGTCCACCGCGGTGGGAGCCATCATTTCAGGAGGATTGTTGCCCGGGTTCGGTGCCGCTGAGTTCGAGTCCGCATTGACTGTGGGACCCGTGCTTGTTTGGCCAGGCGTCCCTCCTTGCAGAGTTAGAAGGGCCGCTTTGATCTCGTCTACAGACTTGACCAAGACATACAGTATGGCCTCCAGAGTGTTGATGCGTTGGCGATCATTGGAACCACCTTGGTTGCTTTCCGTCATGAACATCGTCTTTACATGAGGAGAGATAGAAGGAATGGTGGAGGAAGTGCCATCTGAGTCATACCCCTGTACCGATAAGCCATCGGGATATGTGGGAATGTTCTCCTCTGGTTCGGACTTAGAAGGAATAGTACCCCCAATTTCAGAGCTTGTTTCATCTTGAGAGTCGTGGACGTCCTCGGGGGTGTCGGCACCTGCTATATCTGATAGAAGATTATTTTCCTGGGCTGATCTCCTTAGAACATCGGATTATCGTGGATGCTTTGGGGAGTGCTACCCCCTGTTTCAGTGACCCCCAGTGGTGTGGATGATGAATCTCCTACTGTGGTAGATTTTGTCTTTGAACGGGTACCTTGGAATACTTCGGTGGTGGACAACCGTTTAGACGACAGTTTCTTAGTTACAGTGGTTAAAATCTTTGGGCTGGGAACGTTTATCTTCTTCCCTCTCCCATCGGTGGGAATTTTCTGAGTGGAGTTGCAAGAGACGACATGAGGCGCTTCATCATCTGAGCTTGGTCGTTACAGCCATTGGAAAACAGGTTGTCGGTCTTCTCTTGTTGTCGCGTTGTTGCAACAGCAGTTAACGATCATTTGGGTGCAGTGATGTCCGTGGGAGGACTCCTTGCATACCAGGGCCTCTTCTCTTTTCTTGCATTTGCGGAGGATAACCTCACGCAAGTCAGACGGGTCTGGAATAACCATGTTTGCTCCCTGGGTTTTGGGAGACTTATGGGAACCACTCTGTCCGTTTGCCGCCGAGGGCTGGACTCGAGTGGTTTTGTACAACTTCCCATCAGAGGCTCGTATAACGGTATGTGGAGCGCTCAGATGGTCAAAGGTTGGGACAGCCGACTGAGCTCGCCGAGATCGCGCTGCCCTTGACTTCTTCACTCGAGCGCCTGAAGGCGTATAATAGGAAGAGTCAAAATGATGTTGCAGAGAGTCAGACACATTTTCTTGAGCGCATGAGAGATCAGGACTATATGAGAGGCGATCGAAGACTGAGCCTGAGCTGCGTGGAGCAGGCAGTATACGGCTGGAGCAACAGTCTTCATGCGGCTGGCAGTTGTGGCCACAAAGGCTTTCTTCGTGCGGCTGGAAGTCTCGGCCGCATGAGGTTTCTCCATACGGCTAGAAGTTCTGGCCGCATGGATATTCTTCATGCGACTGGCAGTTTCAACCGCATGAGCATCATGCATACGGCTGGCGGTCTTGACCGCATGAGTGTTCGGCTTCTTCCTGGAGCACACAGAATCACTCTTTGTCCCTGCAAGTCCAGCATCGTAGTGCTTTCCTCTGCCAGACTTGGGGACAGCAGAGTCGTCTATGGCTTGACGTTGGGCCGCATGAGAGTCGCCTTCGCCGTCTTGGGTAGCAGAGAGTACTCCGTCCAGGGCCTGGGGAGGAGCAAATGATTTTGGTCTCCACTTCCTGCGAGTCTTCTTTGTGCGGATTTGCTTCTAGGCCGGGCCAGCGCTCCCGTCGGAGAGCATTTTTTCAAACGCCTGTTGGTCAAAACGGACGACCATCTTCTGTTGCGTGGAGACAAGTTTGGCTGCATCCGATTGCGTCACCAACTCCTCAGCCGTAGAGAAGTTTGTCCCCAGCAGAGTCGCCGTCGTACTTGCCATTGATTATAAAAGTACAGAACAATTTATGTAGGAGGACTGAACTTAGACTCACAATACAAACTCGCTTGTACAAAGAAAGCCTAGGGACGAAAACCTAGGTACAACAATCTAAGTACAATTGTTTATTTTAGATTCTGGGGGTGACGATAGAGGCTCGGGAAAGCGACGACAGCTCTGCCTTACTCCTTGGACGATCAGGTGCAACCTTGGCTCTGTAGAAGAACTGCTTGGCGTTGATGAAGAAATGCTCTCCTTTCGATCTTTGTATATTCTCTCTCTGACTCTCTGGATCCGAGGGGGATGTGCTCTCTGCCTTTTCTTTGTGCTATCTGTGCTCTCCTACTTTGCAAGGGAATGGCACCCTGCTATTTATAAGAGTGGGGGGCATCATTAGGGTTTGCAATGATTGCCCATTCTCAAAAGTTGGCGGCTAAGGATCAATGAATCTGGGCCGCTCATCTTGAATATGATAGATCTGAGCAATTAATGTGATTGCATCAAATCTCTGTGGGTAATTAGTGATGATTGACATAAATCCTCATGATTTGTTATGCCAAGCTCGGATCTCCTGCCACGTGTTAAATTTGCTTGATTATAAATGATCTGATTTGATCCTAATACTTTGTTAGGATTTGTTGGTGAATCTTGATCGATTTGATGCCACGTGTCACACTATTATTAGGCTGCTAGCTGTAGGGACGCTGGTAAAACTAATCTTCTGGCACGTGTCTTAACTGCGAGCCACTTGAGCCGCATGAAGATTGCTCCCCGCTGAGCCGCATAGGGCTGGTCACGTGTCAAGGCTGCTTGGGAGTGGCCTCTGAACATTTGAACCGCATGGAGACGATCTGAGCCGCATGAGCGTAGGCGACCGCATGATGGGTGGCTTCTCAGTGAGCTGCATGAAGATAGTTCTCGTGAGCCGCATGGGGTAGCCTTTGCCTGAGCCGTATGGGGTAGCCTCTGCTTGAGCCGCATGGGGTAGCCTCTTGTCTGAGCCGTATACGACTGTCCGCATGTCAAGATCGCATAAAGGCCTTTGGGGATTGATGGATTTGTGTCAGAGATTTCCTTCGTTTCCCTGGGAGTCTGCCATTATGACAGAGTCATTATTGCATCTCAGAGCTGTCATTTGTCAGAGCTGTCAGCCGTCAAGGCATTAAATGCAGTAAAAGACAAAATGGGAGAGCTGTTGAAGGCCACGTGGTTCCTCTCTGGGCCGTATGGAACTATTCGAGCCGCATAGACGCTTGAGCCGTATGGATCCCTGAGCCGCAGGTGATCTCTGAGCCGCATGGGGATCCTTGGCCGCATGGATCTTTCTTTATTCTTTTCCATGCTTCTATAGTACGAGCTCCCACCGAATGACCCGCAACCTATATTATAACGGTTCACTTCAACAAGTCGTACCGTCGATGAAGGCTGTACAATATCTACAATTCCTCCTAGGTCGACGGAAACCCGGCACCCCGGAATCGCTCGAGGAATTTTGCCCTTGCGCGCAAGTTGTCCAATGACCATGCAAGACTCAACTCGATCTACCAAATCATTCCTTATTCATGACCATGCTTTCCATTTTTCTATCGAGTCTCCCAAGTCGCGGGACCGATCTCGCGAGATTCCTTATCGAGACTCCCAAGTAGCGGGACCGATCTCGTAAACTTCCTCATCGTGACTTATCAAGAATTAGTGAGACTCCTAAGTAGTAGGACCGATCTCAAGTGCTTCCTTATCGAGACTTAGCGAGACTCCCAAGTAGCGGGACCGATCTCGCATGATTCCTTATCGAGACTCCCAAGTAGCGGAACCGATCTCGGCGACAACCAGTCGCATGGACTTCCTTTGTTCGTGGCATGCTTTTCACTAAACCGACTGTGGCTCATGCCTTAGACAGACCTTGTTCTCTAGGCGACGCTACCGCTCTAGTCATATACTTTATATGACGAGCCTTGTTATCATGGGACTATGTGACTTGGCAACCGTAGGAAACAGAGGATAGTGCTTGCTATGACTTCGATATCCCAGCACAACTATTGTCTAACTTATTCGGGAATGACTCGACGAGCAAAGACTATGCCGAGCTTTGCATCGAGGGAACGTGTCGTGCACGCGTTCGACTTGAACAACCAAGTTCTGGGTGCCTAGACTTAAGCCATAAGCCGTACAACATGACTTAAACCACGGGACATGCGAAGGCTATGCCAAGCCTTGGACGATGAGGCCGTGCATGCTTTATCAAGCATTCACGCGGGCAACGCCTATGACCTAGGCTAATTCGAGCGTTGAGGCAACTTAATAACTTAGGCCAACTTCCTTCTCCCAAGCCACGGGACGAAGGATCGAGTGTCATTTTAAAAGCACACTGAGCAGACTTTTAAGCAGACCATGGGACCATTTTCCATGTTCTAACACATTCCGACCCGTCGGGCTTATTTTTTTAGCTATGTGGATGTGTCTCTTTTATTATCAAGCCTAACTTGTGCAAGTTGAAAACATGCGAGTTATTATGTGAAGGCTAAGATGAGGCAAGTTCATCGAAACTATCCTATCTGAGTGAGTCTTCAAGCAATCCGTTGCAAGGCTAAGTCCGAGCGCCGTCGGCGTTTTGATTCCTCTGATTGATTGAGCGGGACGGGGCACTACACCTTGTTACTGAGGTGAAGTACCTCAAGTATCGTCCGGGAGACTCATTTTCGTCGAAGGGCGTGAGCGTCTGTGGATTGTATTTGGAAGGGTAGACTACGTTGTCCTACTCGACAGGATATGGCTGCCGAATCCCAATATTCTGGAGTGCTGCTTGCTTCTCTTTGGCATCATAACGAGCATACAGTTCCTTGATGGCCTACTGTATCTCGGTTGACATTGCAGGTCCTGTGGTCAATGGAGTAGACGACGTTGGTGCCACTTGGTTGATGATGGGTAGCTTACTGGATCCGTCCTTAGCTGCCAGGTCAAGCGTAGGTGTGGAGGCAGTGGGGACCATACTCCCCTTGATCTCCAGTATGATAGAAGACAAGGATTTCATTATAGCTTTTAACGTATCTAGGTTCGTCTCGAGAGCTTCGATGCGTTTTAGCTGGTCAGGCGCTTCACTATTGTCCGTCTCGTCGCCATCGGCCATAAATACGGACCTTGTGTGTGGATGGTTGGAAAGGACAGTAGACCCTTCGCTCTCCGGTTCAGATGCCTGTGCCTCATCATCTTGAGGATGAACTGGAAGGTTGCAGTCTTCCTCAGACTAATTGCGGTTGCTATCCCCAGTGTGGTGGCTAGCTGCGCCTGTGGAGGCATCCGTATCATATGGTTCCTCCTCAGACTGGAATACGACATTGTCATAGACGGTGGGGGCTTGGCTACCCCCTTTGTCTGACGTGTAGAACCCTAGAGGGGAGGGGTGCATAGGAAAGTAAAATAATTTAAACACAATAAGCAATATTCTTCAATAAAAAAGTGAGAGAGAGAAAATCAAACATGCGATGTATCCTGGTATCCTCCATAGAGACAATCCAGTCCCGGAACTCTCTCTGGCTTAAATCTACTATTTAGTAAAATAGTACACACGAGTTTGGATCCGAAGAAATCGCCAACTTCTTACACACGAGTTTTCTTACGAAGGCTCGTCAACTTCAAAAGGAAAGGAAGAGAACTTGTTGATCTTCTAACACTTGAAGATCAAAAGGTACAACTCTTGAATACTCTAACACTTTGGGAATGGATGACAATTAAAAGCTTGTGTAGAGAGTAATGGTAGAGCTCTTGGTTGTTGGAAAATTTATGGCAAACGTGGATGAGCCTTCATGAGAGGGAAGGCTTCCATTTATAAAGAAACCAAGAGTAGGTAGCATTTAATGCACCAGGATACAGCCCAGACGGCATACCGTCGGTATGGACTGGCATGCCGTCGTTATGCTGTTCTGAACAGTAACGGTCATAATTATATCCGTTGGGAGCATTTAATGCTAGCAATTAATGCTAGTATTCGTCCATTCAAAAATCAAATTTCGTAAACCGGTATACCGTCGGTATGCCGCGGTATGTCGTCGGTATACCGATGTTCGTCACAGAACATTTTGTGACTAAACAAAACGGTATACCGTCGGTATGCCGTAGTATACCGTCGGTATGCCGATGTTTTGTCACAGAACGTTTTATGTCTCACAAAACGATGTACCGTTGGTATGCCGTATTATACCATCGGTATTCCGATATTTCTCACAGAACGTTTTTGTGTCAAGCAAAACGGTATACCGTCGGTATGCCGGAGTATACCATCGGTATGTCGATATTTGTCACAGAACGTTTTGTGGCCAATAAAAATGGTATACCGTCGGTATGCCGTAGTATACCGTCGGTATGCCATTCTTTAAGATATTGATTTTTGACTGAAAGAATAGAACGCTTTTAGTTTTGTCATCCAACCTTAAGTGTTTACAGAAAGACCTAGACCTTATACAGACTCGAAATCTTGAAGTGTTGAGAGCCATCTTTCAAGGATCGCCAGTCTTTGCTTCAGTCTTCAAGGCTTTGATGACTTGTCTTGAATGGACATACTTTATGTAGTAGAGCTTCTGAAATAATATCAATCTGAAAATAAAGAAAGCTAGACTACGAAGATGCTGTTAATGTTATCAAAATAAACTGTGCCAACAATCTCCTCTATTTTGATAATTAGCATCTTCAAGGAGTGACTCCCCCGTAGGTAGACAACTCCCCCTCAATACGTTTTCTCCCCCTTTATCACTTAGTCAAAGATGGGAAATAAAACAAATATAGCATTTAATAGCAAAAACAGTAAGATAGACAAGAGTATGCATATATATTAAAAGTAGGTAATTAGGTACATGCTTGACACTTCATAAAATACTACATAATATAAAAACTCTCCTCCATAAGAGTTTGGCAAGACAAGATGAAAACGCATAAGTAGTCTCCGTAGGACTGCACACAACAAACTAACAAAATACTGTCCCCGAAGGACCTCAAAAGACACACTAAAAAAAAGACAACCAATTATTCGACACCACCAACACCAGGAAGCCACAACCTACTCATCGGTCGGATCATCGTCCCCATCCTGAGCCCGGTGAAAAGTACCAAAAGGGTCCACGCCGTCCGGGTACATAAATCCGTAGGCATTGGGATCAGAGAAGTGGGAGGCCTGGTACATAGGATCCTGAAGATTGAGATCCAGATATACATCCCGGTCCTAGAGGGTGCGCTGAATGAAGTAGGCCTGGTCATGGAAGCGGCTTTGGATCAGGGTCCCAAGGCCACGAGTGTTGGCCCGCATCTGTTCCTCCGCCTGAGCCATGCGCATGTCAAAATGCTGTTGGGTCAGCAACATGAAGCGCCCGGATGCAGGAGGAGTAGATGTGGGCGCAGCAGGAGCAATGGCCAGCGGCTCTTGGGAGGAGGAGGCACGAGATGTGGAGCCACCAAGGGTGGAACGAGAAAGAGCAAGATAGGATAGGACACCGCCCGACTGACAGAGGGAGTGGTCCATGCCCTTCGCTTCCAAGATGAGGGTGATGAAGGAGCCATAGTGGAGAGACTGCTTCCCCGCGGGCAGGACACCGAAAAAGGCATTGAGAAGAGTCTTGGGGAAGGACCAAGACTTCTTCAAATAGAGAAAGTACATGCAAACCAGGGCATCAGCGGTGATGGCATCGTAGTTGTCGCCCTTGGGATAGATGGTGTGGCAGACGATCCGATGGAGTTCATAATAGAACGGCTCCAACTGCGAGGAAAGGGCCGAGATGGTCGGAGGATTGGGTCCCTTGAAGATGATTGTACAGAATTCGACGAAGGAGACATCGGCCGAAGGATAAAGAGCAGCCAATGCCGGCAGAGCCTCTGCTCTGTCCGGGACTCCAAGAATGCTAGAGATGTCCCGAGCAGTCAGGCGGAAGTGGCGATCATTCACCATCGTCTCAATGGTACCATTCTGGATGTTAGGAACCAAGTTGCAGTAGAACAAACGTACGACAGTGGGTAGACAGGCACCTGACGTCGAAAGAGAGTAGAGAGACCGGCCTCCTCGAAGAGAGAGAGAGATGGCCGGAGAAAATGTTCCAGCTGATGGCGCGACCTTTGTAGACGTTGTGGTTCACAAAATGCTAGAACCACGCGTCGGCAGCCAAGGCGGAGGTGAAGATCTTTTGGTCATAGCCATGGGGGAGAGGCACGGGCATGAATGGATTGGCAGCGGTGGAAGAGCGAGGACGCTTGTGGGTGGCCATAGAAGAGAGGAAGGAGTTTGAAGAAGAATGGAGGAATAGTGAAGAGGAGGAAGAAGAAGAAGATGGGGGTTATAAAGAAGTGTGGGAAAGATGATAAGTTTTAGAAGTGTAGAAGGATTAAATGGGGGAGTTTTGAAAAAGTAATTAAGAGAGGAGTTAATGGGAGGAGTGGAAGGGTTGGGATGGAAGGTTATGGGGAAGAGGAGTGGAAAAGATGGGTAGTTAATGAAGATAGAGGTAATTGGATGGGTAGTTATGAGGAAAGAAGGGAATAAGGAGAATGTGGAAGAGAGGTGGGGCCCGAGCAGATGTGATAGCATTAGTTCGCCCCCAAACGGCATACCATCGGTTTACCGACGTATGTCGATGGTATACCGATTTTTGACACAGAACAAAATTTTGAATCAAAATCAGCATGCCGTCGGTATGCCGACGGTATACCGATTTTTGACACAGAACAAAATTCTGAATCAAAATCGGCATGCCGTCGGTATACCGCCGTATACCGTCGGTGTGCCGTTGGAGATGAGCTAAGTATCAAAATTAATGATGCCCAATTATTGGCAAAGAAAAACGAAACGATCCTCCGGGAGGGATTTGGTGAAAATATCGGCTAACTGATAAGTAGTGCCAATAAAGTCAAGGCGGATATCCTCCTTTTGCTGATGGTCACGAAGAAAATGGTGTCTAATTTCAATGTGCTTCGTGCGTGAGTGACAAATCAGGTTTTTCGTGAGATTTATCGAGCTAGTGTTATCACATTTAATAGGGGTGCAAGTATTAGAAATGCCATAGTCTACAAGTGTTTGTGACATCCAAAGAATTTGTGTACAACAACAACCGACCGCTATATACTCGATCTTATTGGTTGAAAGAGCAATAGAGTTCTGTTTCTTACTAAACCATGATACCAAGGACTTCCCAAGGAATTGGCATGTGCCGCTAGTGCTTTTTCGGTCAAGTTTGTATCCGGCAAAATCTGCATCCGAGTAGCCGTGAAGCTCAAAGCATGAAAATTTCGGATACCAAAGACCCATATTAATGGTGCCTTTGAGATATCAAAAATACGCTTTACAGCACATAAGTGCGATTCCTTTGGATTTGCTTGGTATCGTGCACACAGACATACACTAAACATGATATCAGGTCGACTAGCAGTTAAATATAATAAGCTACCGATCATACCTCGATACTTACGAATGTCGACCGAAGTGCCATCTTCATCATTGTCAAGCTTTGTCGTTGTTGCCATAGGAGTCCTCATTGATTTGGATGAGTCGAGTTCGAAACGCTTGAGGAGATCCTTTGTATATTTTGCTTGATTGATGAAGGTTCCTTTGGGTCCTTATTTGATTTGCAAGCCCAAAAAAAATGATAGTTCACTCATCATGCTCATTTCAAATTCATCTTGCATTACTTTAACAAATTCTACATAAAGTGCATTGTTAGCAGAACCAAAAATAATGTCATCGACGTAAATTTGAACTAATAAAAGAGTGTCATTATGGAATTTGATAAAAAATATCGTGTCGACTTTGCCCTTAGAAAAATTATGTGAAATAAGAAAGGAACTAAGGCGCTCATACCAAGCACGAGGAGCTTGTTTGAGGCAATAAAGGTCTTTGTGGAATTTGAACACGTGATTAGGAAATTGAAAATCTTCAAAGCCAGGAGGTTGTTTAACATAAACTTCTTCTTTAATAATACCATTTAGAAACGCACTTTTTATATCTATTTGAAAAAGTTTGAATTCATTAAAGCAAGCAAAAGCACATAGCATACGAATGGATTCAAGACGAGCAACCGGAGCATAGGTTTCATCGTAGTAAATGCCTTCCTTTTGGTTATAGCCTTGAGCAACCAATCGAGCTTTGTTACGAGTCACTAACCCATCTTCATTAAGTTTATTTCGAAACACCCATTTAGTGCCAATAATGGGGTGGTTGCTAGGTTTAGGGACAAGTTCCCAAACCTTGTTTCGCTCAAATTGATTTAGCTCTTCTTGCATCGCTATCATCCAAAATTCATCATAAAAAGCATCATTGATATTTTTAGGCTCTATTTGAGAAATAAAAGCCACATTTGCACAAAGATCACGAGTGGAGGATCTAGTACTAACACGGAAAGAAGGATCCCCAATGATAAGCTCTTTAGGATGATTAGGGACAAATCTCCATTCCTTTGGGAGATCCTCTTGAGGAGGCTCGAGTGGCGGAGAATCTTTTGTTGGAGGAGTCACAATTTTATTGTTAGATAAATAAGGACGAGGATCTCGAATAGAAGAGTTCTCCAAACCAAACGAGATGTCATCAATATCATCGGATGAGGAGGATGTAGAAGAGTTAAGTTCATCAAAAGAGACATTAATTGACTCTTCGACAACAATGCTTCTTTTATTAAAAACATGAAAACCTTTGCTATGTATTGAGTAGCCAAGGAAAATTTCTTCATAGGCTTTTTCTTCAAACTTGCCTAGGTTGTCCTTGGTATTCAAAATAAAATATTTGCATCCAAAAACTTTAAAATATTCAATAGAATTTTTTTTATCAAACTACAACTCATATGGAGTCTTTTTAGAAATAGGTCTAATCAAGATCCTATTTATAACATGACATGCCGTGTTAACGGCTTCTGCCCAAAAATATTGGGGGAGCTTATATTGGTTTAACATAACCTGGGCCATATCGCCAAGGGTTCTATTTTTTCTCTCCACAACACCATTTTGTTGAGGAGATCGAGGGCAAGGAAAATTATGACCAAAACCATTCTTTTCACAAAATCTTTTAAAATCGGCACTGTCAAACTCTCCTCCATGATCACTTCTAATCTTGTTAATAGAAATGCCTTTCTCATTTTGAACACGTTTACAAAAAGCAACAAAATCATGAAAAGTATCACTTTTACAAGCAAGAAAAATAATCCAAGTAAATCTCGAAAAATCATCAACCAAAACAAAAGCATAAAGCTTGCCTCCAAGACTAGCTACTCTAATAAGACCAAATAGATCCATATGAATAAGTTGAAGTGGTCTAGTGGTACTCACAGAGTTAATGGATTTGAAAGATGACTTGGTCAACTTACTTTTCTCGCATTCTTCACACACCATATCCTTTTTGAAAGGGATACTTGGAAGTCCTCTTACAAGCTTCTTGGTTGCAAGACGAGAGATGGTATCCATGTTGGCGTGTCCGAGCCTCATGTGCCAAAGCCAACTTTCATCGTTCTTTGCAACTAGGCACCTGTCATTGTTAGTACCTTCAACAAGATATAGAACATATATATTATTCTCTCTAATGCCTTCATAAACAATAGATCCACTAGAGATATCAGTAATGAAGCATTTGAGTTTAACAAACTTAATATCATAACCGTTATCGGTAAGATGACTAATACTAAGAAGATTGTGTTTGAGATTTATAACAAGACATACATTCTTAATACAAGGATAAGGAGGGGAACCGATATTACCATTTCCTATAATGTGACCTTTAAGATTGTTACCAAAGGAGACGTGTCCTTCCTTCTTCATCGATAGCGTTGTAAATAGTGAAGCATCATCGGTCATGTGCCGTGAACAACTGCTATCGAGAATCCACTTGCTTCTAGCATGAGAAGGATTCTTCACCTACAACATAAGTTGAAGATGAACATTTTGGTACCCATGATCGTTTGGGTCCTTGATTGTTAGTCTTAGGAACCCATTTATAAACTTTCATATAAACTTGTTTCCTCGTATGACAATAATTAGAAGTATGTCCAAGCAAGCCATAATAGTTGCATATCATAGAAGATTTAGAAGAAAACGTGTGAGTGTTATGCATATGTGAAGCTCTAGTGTGAGGAGTTCTATCATGAGTGTTATGATGATGATAATAAAATGCATGATGTAAGGTGTTCTTCTTAACAAACGGTCCTTTTCTTGTGTTAGAAAAGGACTTGTGTGTAGTGTTCTTGTTCATGTAAGAAGTATAACTAATATTGTGATGAGTATGATGACTAATATTGTGATGAGTGTGAGGGTGTCTTAGAGCATGTGTATGAGTAGTGTTCTTATTACCTAGTCTCTTACTCTGCACAAGAAGATCATCATACTTAATAGAAGTATCATATTCTCTTTTATTCGTATCTTGAACTTTATGCATAGCAAAATCATAAGCCCTTCTGAGTGATTGAATCTCATCATCCTTTTTCTTGATGGTGACAAGGGATTCTTGAAAATTGAATCGCAAAGACTCTATCTCATCCGTGTCAGAAGCAGGAGATTTTCCTTTTACATCAATAATGATGTTAGAGAGTCTTTCTACTTCAAGTTGAAGTGCATCAACCTCTTTTAGAGATTTCTTGTACTTATTTCTAACACCTTTGTGTTCTTCGTGTAATTCAAGAATAGCATTTTCCAAATCATCATAAGTAAAAGTATTTAAAGAGAGATCATCGAGTACCTCATCGGTTGCCATGAGACAAACGTTTGCATTGTGTTTGTAATATTTGTCGTTGTCTTAGAGGGCAAGCTTCCTTTGCTTGGCTTCTCGTACTTACGTGAGTCTTTTCTTGTCATGGGACAATCTCTCTTGATGTGATCGGTTCTTTTGCATTGGTAGCATGCCAGATCTTCATCATTGTCCTGTCTAAAGCGGTTGGCTTTATTGAATTTGAGAAACTTTCGGAAGTGCTTAGCTGTGAGAGCTATTTCTTTATCATCATCCAACTCGTTGTTCGTCAGAGCTATCCTTTGAGTAAGACTTTGTAGCTTTGAGAGCTAGAGACTTCTCCTTCTCTTTGGCCTTCTCCTTCTCTTGCATGGAAGATTCTTCTTGATCTTTCATGTCAAGTTCATGAGTCATAAGCTTCCCCTTGAGGGTCTCAAGGTTCATGACTGTCAGGTCGTTCCCTTCAATGATGGCGGTAGTTTTAGGACTCCATCCTTTGGTTAATCCTCTGAGAATCTTTCTGATCTTTTCATGAGCAGGATATTCCTTACCAAGAGAAGAAAGAGGATTAATGATATCACTAAAATGAGTAAACATGCAAGTAATAGACTCATCTTGTTTCATCTTAAAAGATTCATATTCTTGTGTGAGTCTACTAATCTTTGATTCTTTTACTTGTGATGTACCCTCGTGTGTGACTTCAAGCAACTTCCAAATCTCATTTGAAGTCTTGCAAGTAGAGATTCTATTGAATTCACTGCTATCAAAAGCACAATAAAGAGCGTTCATAGTTTTAGCATCTCGACTAGCAAGCTTCTTGACATTCTCAGTGAGTTTGTTCCTAAGGGTGTCAGAAACTACATCCTCAATAACTCCGAAAGGAGTAGGGAGACCATTTATCACATAATCCCATAAATCAAAATATATGGACTTCAGATAAATGCTCATCCTAATCTTCCAGTAGTTATAGTTGATTCCATCAAATAGGGGAGGCCTATTTGTGGAGTGTCCCTCATTGTGGAAAGTATTGATACTAGGGATAGTGGCCATGGATCACTCTAAGGGTGTAAATCCAAATCAAGAGAACAAAGCTCTGATACCAATTGTAGAACCCTCGAGGGGGCTGAATAGGGAAATAAAATAATTTAAACACAAAAAGCAATATTCTTCAATTAAAAAGAGAGAGAGAGAGAAAATAAAACATGTAATGTATCCTGGTATCCTCCCTAGAGGCAATCCAGTCCCGGAACTCTCTTCGGCTTAAATCTACTATTTAGTAAAATAGTCCACACGAGTTTGGATCCGAAGAACTCTCCAACTTCAACACGAGTTTGGATCCCAAGAATTCGCCAACTTCTTACATACGAATTTTCTTACGAAGGCTCGCCAACTTCAAAAGAAAAGGAAGAGAACTTGTTGATCTTCTAACACTTGAAGATCGAAAGGTACAACTCTTGAATACTCTAGCACTTTGGAAATGGATGACGATTAAAAGCTTGTGTAGAGAGTAATGGTGGAGCTCTTGGTTGTTGGAAAATTTATGGCAAAAGTGGATGAGCCTTCATGAGAGAGAAGGCTTCCATTTATAAAGAAACCAAGAGTAGGTAGCATTCAATGCTCCTGGATACAACCCAGACGACATACCGTCGGTATGGACCGGCATGCCATCGGTATGCTGTTCTGAACAGTAACGGTCATAATTATACCCTTGGGAGCATTTAATGCTAGCAATTAATCCTAGTATTCGTCCATTCAAAAATCAAATTTTGTAAACCAGTATACCGTCGGTATGCCGCGGTATGGCGTCGGTATACCGATGTTCGTCACAGAATATTTTATGACTAAACAAAATGGTATACCGTCGTTATGCCGTATTATACCGTCGGTATGCCGATGTTTTGTCACATAACATTTTATGCCTCACAAAACGGTATACCGTCGGTATGCCGTAGTATATCGTCGGTATTCCGATATTTCTCACAGAACGTTTTTGTGTCAAGCAAAACGGTATACCGTCGGTATGTCGATATTTGTCACAGAACGTTTTGTGGCCAATAAAAATGGTATACCGTCGGTATGTCATAATATACCATCGGTATACCGTTCTTTAAGTTATTAATTTTTGACTGAAAGAATAGAAGGCTTTTAGTTTTGTCATCCAACCTTAAGTGTTTAAAGAAAGACCTAGACCTTGTACAGACTCGAAATCTTGAAGTGTTGAGAGCCGTCTTTCAAGGATCACCGGTCTTTACTTCAGTCTTCAAGGCTTTGATGACTTGTCTTGAATGGACAAAATTTATGTAGTAGAGCTTCTGAAATAATATCAATCTGAAAATAGAGAAAACGAGACTACGAAGATGCTGTTAATGTTATCAAAATAAACTGTGCCAACATGACGTGGTACTCAACAAAGATTTGGAACTCGTGCTTTGGAACACACCTGTGTTGGGTACCTTCGCTTTGCTACTCTCTGTCCGCTTCTTGGGCTTGGTGGCCGAGATGGGATAATTCTTGTACAACTTTTTGAGAGATTGAGAACCCTGTGCCCTGTTGCACGTAGCGACACGGAGTTCATCTTTGTCTGCGCTTGTCGACCTCCTGTCGAACCTCTGACGTTCGATTGACGATGGCTGTTGTCTTTGGAAGTCGAAATGCCTCCTCGGCGGCATGGTGGCTGCCTGTTGACAGCAATAATTGATGGTAATCTGGGTACAAGGATGCCTTGATTTAGGCATGCCCTACGTAGTAGATTTCTCTTCCGTCTTACGCTTGTGTGAAAGCGTCAAGTCCTCCACCTCTGTACCCCCATTGTACGTACAGGGAAGCTATGCGTGGGTACGATCAGAGAGGGTATGGCGAGGCAGACTCCTATCATGCTTACAGGAACGCTGCTTGCATGAGTCCTTCTCTATGGGACGTACCCCTGGCTTGCATGATGTACAAGTGTGCTTCAGCGACAGAGGGGGTTTAACTGGTCGATGCATCGAAGCACGGGGACCAGTTTTGTATAACTTTCCATCGGCTACGCGTGTGAATGTCAACGCAGGCCTTCGGTTGGTCATTAGCATAGTACGTTTGTTGCACGAGGCATGAACTGCCTTAGATTTCTTCCTACTACCCCCAGCGGACGTATAGTATTCAGAATCCAATAAGGGCTCGCCTGATGGTGTTGACACAAACTGGGTCGCAGTCAACCTAATCTTGATAATTTATAAATCGATATTTGACATGATCCAACTCGACACATATATTGTCATCAAAGCTACAAAACAGACGACTTTCCCATATCCAGTCGGACAATCATCATCGACGACTGCTCGACGAATACTGCTGGAACTTGTCATCAAAATTCTAGGCTATTGTACTTTGAGTCATATTGAGTACCTCAACCATAGACTAGATAACCAAAAAGCCCTACAAAAAAGCCAAACTGCCAAAGCCTATTTAGCCCAATGAGCATTCTGTCTCCAAGGAGGCAGAGTTCGGGCCGAACTCTGCCCCGACACAGAGTTCGGGCCGAACTCTGTATCCTAATTTCCAGGAGCTAATTTTTAGGGATTGCTCATTGCAAGTTGTCAAACGGCCATAATTCTTAAATTTTGGACAGAGTTCTGGCCGAACTCTGCCTCACAGAACTAGTATATATAGGCACCCTTTTCTTCCATTTCAAATCATCCAATCTTCTCATCTCTCCTCTCTTGTAGCCTATACATCCCAAAGAGCCATACTTTTCTCATCTACTATCCACAAAACTTCCCAAGCTTACAAGGTGCTCGGTGCAAGTCAATTAGAAGTTTTGCGCTAGAGTCTTGAAGAAGTCACTTGGACAATTTCAAGTTTCGTCTCAGCGATCTTTTCAAGAAGTTGGCATGCTCTTTTGTGTAAAGGTACGTGGTTGTAAAGCTATTTCACAAATAGTGGATTTCAATCCTGAGCTAGAGTTCTCAGGCCTGGACTAGTACTCTACGGGGGAAACAAGGTTAAAAATTGCTGTGTTTGCGTATGCTTTCTGATCTTCATTTAATTTCCGCAATTATACTCTGATTATTTATTTACTAGTTGTGATTGAATAGAGTTGATTTTTAATTGATCATTATTATTACAAGTACTCTATTCACCCCCTCTAGAGTTGCCTACACGTACTTTAATTGGTATCAGAGCCCTGTTCTCTTGATACAGGACTTACATCCTATAGTTGATCTATGGCAACCATACAACCCATCTCTATCAACTATGGTAAGGGTCAATCTACAAATAGGCCACCCCTATTTGATGGGACCAACTACACATATTGGAAGACTAGAATGAGTTTTTATCTTAAGTCTCTAGACTTTGACTTATGGACTGTAGTCACTAATGGCTACAAGAAACCTCCCAGAATAACTGTCGAGGGAAGTCTCGTTGAGAAACCCCACGACAAGTATACTGATCAGGAGAAGAAACATGCAAGTCTAGACGCTAGGACTATTAATGCTCTTTTCTGTGCCATAGACAGGACTGAATTCAACTGGGTCTCCACATGCACTACCTCGCATGAAGTATGGAAGCTTTTGGAGGTGACTCATGAAGGGACCACACAAGTCAAAGAATTAAAAGTCAGCTGTCTAACATAGGAGTACGAGGCTTTCATGATGAAGCCTAATGAGACGATCACTCAAATGTTCACCAGATTCCTCGACGTCATCAACCCGCTATCCTCTCTTGAAAAAGATTATTCCAACCATGAGAAGATACACAAAGTACTACGAGGATTGCCAAAAGTTTGGAACCCCAAATTCACGACGATCATTGAAGGCAATGATCTCACGGCAATGTCACTAGAAACGTTGATGGGCAAGTTAATGACGCATGAGCTCGATATAAAAGACTTTGAAGAAATATCTTCAAAAGAGAAGGATATTGCATTGAGAGCTCATTGCCGAAGAACCAGCTCAGAAGACACTGATGACGATGACTCCGAAGGTGACGATCAATCTCTCTTAGTTCGAAACTTCAAAAAGTTTATACGCTTCAACAAGAAGAAGAGAGAACAAAGAGACGATGAGGAAGAACCCACCTGCTTCGGATGCAAAAAGACGGGACATTTCAAGAAAGATTATCCCTTAACAAAGAAAGAAAGTAGATATGAGAAGCCGTACAAGAAGCCAACTACGAGGAAGTATGCCAACACTAGCATCTGGCATGAAAGTGAGGCTAGTGATTTAGACGAGGAAGAAGACTCTCCACAAAACACGGCTAACGCCTGTCTAATGGCGACTTCAAAAAAGGAAAAGATTCTTTTGATGATTTCCCATTTGATGAACTTGGTGATACTTTTGGTGATCTACTTGAAGATCACAAAAAGGTAATCGATAAATATAAACATGCAAAGAATAAGATCAAGGACTATGAAACCGAGATCCATAGACTTTCATGTTTAATAGAAGATGTTAGAAACACTACACCTACGAAAAACACTGAAGAGGTATCCAAGCTTAAATTAAGCTTATACGATGTCGAATCAATCATTGAGAAACAAACACTTGAGGTCACGACTTTACACAAAGAACTTGCTGAAGAGAAAAATAAGTTCAAAATTGCTACAGGTAGAATACACGGTCTTACTGCGAAACGTGATGAGTTGAATGATGTCTCTAAGAAATTAGAGATTAAACTGGGCAAGCAGGTTGTACAACCGCAAGTTTAGTCTCATAGTCACAACACGTACAAACATATGCCAACTCAATACAAAAAGGCACGTCACCACAAGATCACTCATCCACATGCTAAACAAAATCATACTTTCATGTACACCTATTCACATGCAGCATGTAAGACACATACATATAATCATTATCATCATCATACTGCTGCACACAGTCACTATAATTATTATAGTTACCCTGCTATTGCACAGAGTCATTATGATCATTATAGTTACCCTGCTGCTGTACACAGTCACCATACTCATACTACTTCTGCACGTAGCTATCATCGCCCTACTTATAGACATCACTATCAACATGCTCCTAGTATAAACATGCAAGCTAGATGTACATATTGTAATATACATGGACACATTTCTCTACAATATAGGATTATGAGATTGGTTGATAGAAATATATATGCATGGGTACAAAAGTATAACCTCTCAGGACCCAAAAGAATCTGGGTACCAAAGGTCACATCTACTCGTGGTGTAGGTGGACCTTCCCTCTTCAACTAGAAGCAAGTGGATTCTCGATAGTGGGTGCTCGCGGCATATGACTGGAAATGCAAAACTATTCGCAATACTATCGATGAAAAAGGAAGGATATGTTTCCTTCGATAATAACCTTAAAGGCTACATCATAGGTAACGGTATAATTGGTTATCCTCCCTCTCTTGTCATTAACGATGTCTATTTAGTGACCAAGTTAAAGTATAACTTGCTCAGCATTAGTCATCTTGCTGATCACGGTTATGATATTAACTTTGGGAAAACTAAATGCTTTATCTATGATCGATCAATTGGAGACATCGCTTTTGAAGGGATAAGGGAAGATAACATTTATATTTTCTTTCTATGTAGTGATACTAACAGTGCAGGGAGATGCCTTTACGCTCACAAAGACGAAAAGCTCCTATGGCATCAGCGTCTTGGTCATGCCAACATGGATACTATATCCAGATTATCCACCAAGAAGCTAGTCAGAGGACTGCCGGATATCACATTCAAGAAAGACATGGTATGTCTTGAATGTGAAAAGAATAAGGCTATGAAATCTTCCTTTAAATCCATAAACACTGTAAGTACTACCTGACCTTTGCAATTACTTCATATGGACTTATTTGGTCCTAGTAGAGTAGCCAGTCTTGGCAGAAAACTTTACGCTTTTGTTATTGTAGATAATTTTTCAAGATTTACATGTGTTTTCTTTCTTACAAACAAAAGTGATACAATTTCTACTTTCAAAGTATTTGCTAAAAATGTCTAAACCGAAAAAGGCTACATGATTACTCGTATCCGAAGTAATTATGGTGGCGAATTCAAAAATTCAGATTTCAAAAATTTTGTGATTCAAATTGTTAGTCATGAATTTTCGTGTCCAAGAACTCCTCAACAAAATGGTGTTGTGGAGCGAAAGAATAGAACTCTTGGCGATATGGCTAGAGTTATGCTAAATTAATTCTCTCTTCCGAAATACTTTTGGGCAGAAGCTGTCAGCACAGCGTGCCATGTTTTGAATAGGGTGATGATTCGACCTATTTCAAAGAAGACACTCTATGAGCTTTGGTTTGATAGGACTCCTAATGTTTCTTATGTTAGAGTGTTCGGTTGTCGCTGCTTTATCCTGAATACCAAAGACAACTTAGGCAAATTTGATGCCAAAGCTGACGAAGGTATTCTTCTTGGCTATGACGCCAAGAGTAAGGGATATAGAGTGTTCAACAAGTGCTCCATGATTGTTGAAGAGTCTACTAATGTAACTTTTGATGAGGACAATAGTACAGCTGTTATTCCCAACGACGATGATGAACCATCTACTTCGACATCTATAAATTTAACATCTGAAACCAGCTCTCCGAAGGAATTACCAAAGAAGTTCCAATTCACTCCCTCTCATCCAAAGGACTTGGTAATAGGTGAAATATCAAAAGGGGTAACTACTCCATCCTCTGTAAGAGACACTATAGCTAGCATTACATTTATTTCTCAAATAGAACCGAAAAATATTTTAGAAGCTTTTAATGATGAATTTTGGATTTCCGCAATGCAAGAATAACTCAACCAATTTGAGAGAAGCCAAGTTTGGGAACTTTTTCCTAAATCTACTGGCCACTCAATAATTTGCACCAAATGGGTTTTTCGTAACAAAATAAACGAGAATGGTTCAGTCACTCGCAATAAAGCTTGTCTCGTAGCCTAAGGATACAATCAAGAGGAGGGCATCGACTATGATGAGACGTATGCTCCTATTATACGACTAGAATCTATTCGGATGTTTTGCGCATTTGCAAATTTTCAAAACTTTAAACTTTTTCAAATGGATGTAAAAAGTGCTTTTCTAAATGGTTTTTATCAAAGAAGAGGTTTTTGTCAAACAACCACCTGGTTTCGAAAATCACAAATTTTTCGACCATGTTTTTTGTCATGACCCGCACCCACCGTGAGGGTACGAGTACGTAACAGCGCCCAGCCTACGCCGCAGTGTCGGCGGTAGAACGTTGTTCTAGGTCATGAACTATAACTACATAACATGAATATACTCTCCAAAAGGAGGCCAACACAGAGGTACAACTCAATCACAATCTAAGGTAGAATGTAGCACGATAGAAATTGATGAGAAATCCTCAACTGAGGTACAACAGAAATAAATAACAAAGTCTCAACATCTCTAAAATATACAACTCTGAAAATAAGACAAAAGCTAAACATAAAAAAAGAGGACAGTCTAAGCTATCTATACTATACAAGGTATCATCCTGAGCAGCTGCCTGAACCTCTCCAGGGATCCAGGTCCCAAGTGTCATCTAGGCAAGCTCCAAGTAAGGGGTGCAGGGTTTCTCATCATCCTCTGTAAAATTTTCAACAGGTCCAGTCAAGACGGGAGCGAGCACAATACATCTCACGCAGTTCATAACATATTAGAAAATATAAAGCATGCAATAGAGTAAGGTACAGGAAACGCTGAAAGAAGAATGTATATGAAACAGCAGAGATTTGATAATGGGAAATATCTATATATGATAAGTAAGATCTGTAAGCAACATGTGATTTAGAGCACAATATGGTTATGTAAACGGGTTAGGTTATACAATAAAATGGGACTCCTTTGTACGTGGGTGTACAATGGACATATATAATTTCTTATACAATATGATTGATCACATAACCACTTCTACTCTCCCTCCCCAATCAATACACAAGGATCCAATTCAGTTATGTTACCTTATACAATGGCTTATACAATGGCTTGTACAATGGCTTGTACAATGGCTCAATGTGATAATGAGAGTACAATATGCACAATGAGTGTACAATGATAAGGGTATTCAATAAATACAATATGTAAGTGAAACGCACATCACAATATGTATTTAGTGAATACAAGGAAATAACATCTCAAAAGAAGATCCATATAGTATCAATCCGTGATAACGTTCGTGTCAGCATCAAGTACAGTAATCTAGAGCAAGAATGTAAATCTAGAAAAGTATGAAACGGTCAGAGAATGTACTCGCCTCGTATCTGAATGTCTGAAGTAAATGTACTATCCGAGATGAGGTACCTGACTCCTAGTTAGAGAAACACAAGTCAAGATGTATACAGGAGATGATAAATGTAATCTACAATGCATCTGCATGCTGTCCAGGTCAAACTAGACTAAAGTCAACACTTGGTCAACTCCAGTCAACTATATCAGTCAAACTAGGTCAAGCCTAAGCCAAACAAGTCTCACTAAGCCTAACCAGCCTATTCTAGCAAGCACATACCACATCTAGGCTATACAAGTCAACTCTACACCTATACTGGCATTCAAGCCATATACATAGGCTGTATCACATAGGGTACATCCCATAGGCTATGTGCCATATAGGCCATATCACATATTCACACATATTGTATACATTGAATATTTATCTAATTTAATATAATAACACACATATAAATATATATAGGCTATCCATAATATAAGCATCACATATATATATATATATATATATATATATATATATATATATATATATATATATATATATATATATATATACATAGAAGGATAGATAGAGAGAAACATGTGAGGGTGTTTGTGCACATGTGGGTGTGATACAAAGGTGTATGGCATGTATTCCTGTGTGTGTGTGTGTGTGAGGGTTGTAGAGTAGTGTGTTGGTGACATGAGATAAAAGGAAATGTGTCAATAGAGTCTTAGAGTGTGGGGCATGGTGTGGGTGTGTGTAATGAAGGTGCACAAGAGTATGTGTTTGTGAAGTCATGAGAGCATGTGTGCCAAAGTGTCAAGTGACTTGGTGTGTGAAAATATGTGAAAACAGTGTGGAAAGTTCCTGGAAAATCAGTGATGTGTGCACAGGAATTTCAGGAACTCAATGTAACATAAACTCAGTTTACATAATGAACTCTCAAGTATTTACATTCAAAATCAAAACCATACACCCAACCACCTGATATTGGAAAGAAAAATGTGAAAAAAATGTGTCACACAGGTTTCAGTTGCATAGGTTACAGTGGTGATGTGTCTTAGTCTCAAGTAAATTAGCCAATATGACAGGAATGTGAAGAGGGTGGTGTGTGTGTTCAGATAATGTGTGATGATCTCAGAACATGCAGGAACTTGGGTCTCAGATTTGTGAAGAGTGTCCATGTGTGTGTGAAGGAGCTCTCAGGTTCTTGTGTTAACCACAATTTCAGTTGTGTCTGTGTGTTAACACCATTCTCTGGAATACATTCAGTCCTAGCCATCCTAAACCAAAACCGAAATCAGTTTTATAAAGAATCTCAGTTTACAGTTTATAACTAAACTCATTTCAGTTCTCAGGATTAGGATTATGCAGTGCAATGACAGGGAATGCCAAGTTCAGTGAATGATGATTAAGTAATGGCAGTTAACATATCAATCGATTCCCAAAACCCATATGCATCTACACAAATCAAGTTAGCCTATCCATCATTCGACATATAAAAAAATCAGTTTACAGGGAGATTAAATCTGGGAATGCAATTTAAAACCCAACCAATGTGACAGTTAAGAGAATTGCTAACAGTGAAATGACAGGGCTAACATGGGTGTGAGGGGGTGTGGTGTTCAGGGAAATGAAGATTCAAAATCAAAACAGGGAATTATCTCAGGAAAACAGGAAATTATCTCAGTCTATATATACTCAAAATCTTAGATTATTCATCTCAGGTTTCACAAGTATCAGTCCCTGTTCAAATCAAAAGCCCAAATGAAAATTCGACACTAAAATTCCATGCTATTCAAAAACCCAACATGTTTGGTTAATCCCTGATATGACTTGGTGAACCAAACAGCAAAATTTAATCATTCAAACAAGTTAGCTCATTCGAGTTTCTTAGAAATCAGTAAATCGGTTTTGGTATCAGAATTTATAAGGAAAAGACAAATTCAAAATAAAAAACAACTAAATAATCAAATTAGAAGGTTGATAGTGAATGTGTCATGTTCGAATAAACCATTCCCAGGTTTCTAATAGAGAGTGTGTGTGTATTTTAACAGGTGTGTTTACATGTTTCAGGAAAATTACACATGATAGTTTAGTTAAACAGTGCCAATCAAATTCGAACTCTATAACCATTCATCAATCCTAAACCTAGCATGATACCCACACATTCAACATTGCTTTCAGCTAGCATTTACTTATTAAAACTGTGAATTGTACAATCATTCAAACCCAGTGCATAATTATGAACTCAAACTGTGCAGTTCAGTAAACTGGAAAAACAATGGGAATTCAATGCTCCAAAACCAAACACAATTCACAAAGATGAACCCTATTATATCTAACATGTATACGACATCCTAACTAACATGTTAAACATTGAATTTATCTAATGAAATCGAATAAAACCACATCACTCAAACTGTGAAAAGAAGAGTATCAGAGAACACATTAAAAACCTCAAATCCGAATTAAAAAGCCCAAATAAATCAGTAAATGAAGGGTGCAGTCAGGGGTACACATGATACGTGTCATGGGGAGGGTGTTCGTGTCCAACAAGGTGGACACGAAGTGTCCAATACAAACAAACACAAGTTCAGAAACCCTGTTGTGCACAGGCTCGTGCGGTGAGGACAGTGACCCGTGGACACGACACAGGACACAAGACACCAAGTGTTCGTGTCCACACCTAGACTAGGTATAGGTCTAGCCATCCCACGTGTCGCCACGCACCCACAACGTGTCTGGACGCGACACGACACGCGTATCAGTAGGAAAATATCCGGCGCAAAGTCTGTATACAAACCAGTGCATGGGCGATTTCTTCCCCGACACGACACAAGGCGACGCGAGACTCAAGGGGTGTGATATCAGTCACTGCCCCTTGGTCTGTGTCCAAAATCATGTGTCCACGACTCCTATATTGGCCACACGGACACGCGGGTAGCAGGGCAGCCAACTGTGTGCGCGCGGGGCGTGTCCGCGGGTCCAGTACGACCCCGACACGACACAAAATATGTTTAGTCCATTAAAAACGTGTAAGCGACACATAAACATGAATTTCCATTCAAACACAAATCAAAAACAGAATCGAAATGCCCATTGTGGCATTTCATCAAACACATAGGTGTATCCATTGATACGTGTCCGATACGGACACGTATTGGACACGAGACCTAACAATGCCTATACCAACAGAGAGAGGACACCTAGGGCTTCCTATCCATGCAAAGAAATCGAGATTTGGTGGAGGGAATAGAAAGTTACCTATGTGTGTTCCTTTACAAAGAAAAGCTCCAAAAGTGAGATCTCCTCAAGCTAGCCAATGGCTCCAAATTGTATCAAATCTGAGAATAGCCTCCACCAACAGTAGGGGGACACTAATTAGGTTACAATGGAAGAAGTTTCAATAAAAATGGACTAATATTGAATAAACTATGAAAAATTTTCAATGGAGAACAAACCATTCCTTAGAAAATGGAAGGATAAATAAAGAGGAGGCACAAACTTTGAGAGAGGCTTTATAGCAAGGGGGGATCCCTAGGCTGGTCACCAAGTTAGGGTTAGGGTTTTTGGGGTGAATCCAATGGCTATCAATCCCTCAAGTCTAATCAAGGGCCTACAACCTAGACTTCACACTAGACTTAATGCAACCTATTTCATTTTAGCTAATCATGACTTAACTCAACTAACCAATACTAACTATTACTAACCATGGCTAACTAGACTAGGTATGACTAATCTAGGTTAGGGCTAAACACAACACAAGACAATTGATTAAATAATATTTAAATCACACCATTCTAAATAATTATTTTAAATTCCAAATAATATATATTAAATTCAAATATTTCAAAAATGACAAAAATACCCTTAAACTAAAAATGATAAATGAAATACCCTAATCACATGGCTAGGCTCTAGGGTAGACAGTCTCTACGGTTTCACTAGCAAAACACCAAAATCACAAGTCGTGATTTTAAATAGTTTAAAATAAATTAAAAATCACCAAAAATCATAATATGAAATAAATATCAATAAATAATAATTATAATTTTAAAATTTTAAAATTACCCTCATTTGAAAAACTGGATGTTACATTTTTAAACTTAGGAAAGCTCTCTATGGCCTCAAACAAGCTCCTCGAGCTTGGTATGATCGTCTGAGTACTTTCCTACTAGAAAAAGGTTTTTCAAAAGAAAAAGTCGACACTATACTGTTTATAAAATCTCTTGATGATACAATCCTCTTAGTACAAATATATGTTAATGATATTATTTTTGGGTCTACTAATGAGGGTCTATGCAAGGAATTTGCCAAGTATATGCAGAATGAGTTCGAGATGAGCATGATGGGGGAGCTCAACTACTTCCATGGATTGCAAATCAAACAACTATCACAAGGCATTTTCATCAGTCAATCAAAATATGTCAAGGACATGCTGAAGAAGTTTGAGCTTGATAGCATCAAACCAATCAGCACCCCTATGGCTACTACCACAAAGCTGGAACCTGATGAAAGCGGAAAACCGGTCGATCAACGTAAGTATCGAGGTATGATTGGTAGTTTATTATATTTAATTGCTAGTCGTCCCGATATTATGTTTAGTGTTTGCTTATGTGTTAGATACCAAGCCAATCCTAAGAAATCACACATGACCGCAGTTAAGCGTATCTTTAGATACCTTAAAGGAACTAGTATCCCAAAACCACTTCCTTTGACTTAATCGGATATTTCGATGCTGATTTTACGGGATGCAAAGTCAACCATAAGAGTACCAGCGGCACGTGTCATTTGCTACGAAATGCATTAGTCTTATGGTTTAGCAAGAAGCAGAACTCTGTCGTACTATCCACAACAGAAGCTGAATAGATCGCAGCTGGTCATTGTTGTGCACAGTTTCTGTGGATGTGACAAACCCTTGAAGACTACAACTTATGTTTCAAGCACATACCTATTTTTTGCGATAACAATAGTGCCATTAATCTGACCAAGAACCCTGTTTATCACTCACACACTAAACACATAGAGATTAGACATCACTTTTTGCGTGATCATCAACAACAAGGCACGATTAATTTAGAATTCATAGACACTGAACATCAGCTAGCAGACTTCTTTACCAAAACTACTGGCCGAAGAGTGCTTCAACTTTTTTTGTCATGAATTAGGAATTTTGGATGAAACGATCATTAAATTGGCCTGCGTAAGTAACGATTATGACATATATCTTTAGGGTGACTTTGCTATAGGTACAAGCCGAAAGGTCCTTCTGACAACAAGGCGTAAAAGCCTAAACGACACGGTGCACTAGTCTTCGGACTACCGCTAGCTGGGATCCGGCCCCTACAGCTACCCCATGGCAGTTTTATTGTAATGATCATTGTCATAAATCCTTATTTATTATATGGTTTAATTTCATTTATGACTTAGTTAATTCAAACTTTCAAAATTTTATTCTCTTTTATCAAAAAAATTTGCCATCTTTTAAACTTTCTGTATTCTGTGCCCATGGAGGCAGTGTCCGAGCCGAACTCTGCCCCACACAGAGTTTGGGCCGAACTCTGTGTCCTTGGTCACAAAACCTTCAATGCTTCTCAGCCATCCATTGATTTGATCCGACGGTCCAGATTTAACCCACTTGGCTGCTCCTAAACTCCTTAAACCCGAGAAATAACCCTCTCTCTTCATTTTATTATTCTTCTACCTTCCTCCAAGCTCAAATTTCTCAAACCCTATACCTCGAAACTCCACTTTTAGGGCTTTTTTTCTTCCCAAACTCAATATCTCAAGCTATTGGGAGGATCTCTTCCATCCTTTCTCACTTTTGTGAGATATAATTTCATATTCCTCTCTATTTCCTTTTCAATTATTTCAAATTCTCTATGGCTCCAAGACTCTTTGGAAAAGGAAAGAGAAGAAAGAGTGAAGGTGCATCATCTTCTAATCCTCCTCCTCCTTTTGCTCCTCCAATCCATCCACTTTTTAATCCACCACAACCTTATGACCCCAACACATTCAATGAACAAATTTTTGTGTCTTTGGAGGCTTCCAATGAATGATTTTCCGATTTTCGTTCACGGAGTGTGTATGCGGGTCATCCGATCAATTTTATTATATTTTTGGATTATGATTTATTGTTCCATGATCTTTGTTTAGATGAGTTAGTTTCTATATCTTCTATTATCTATTTGAATGCTTTCTAAATATTTTATTCTAATATAACCTTTGACGACACATGAATCTATTCTCGTGTCACCGGTATCGACATTACTTTTGATGATTTTGAGCTTGCGGAATATCTCGAGATCCCGGAACCCAATTCTTGGGAGAAACTTGTCGATGCCCGCAAGTTTCAATTTCCCGATGGATCATCCCTTGAAAGCTTCAAGGATGATTTTTGTACTCCCAACACTCGTCCACGCAAGCTACGGGCTAAATATCTTAACCCGTATTTCTATGAACTTTATTGTATCATTTTTTCCACGATCTTGCCCAAAGTAGGATCGACCGATGAAGTATCTTATTTTGAGATCTCTGTACTTTATCATCTCCACTTCCATGTCCCTTCTAAATTTTCGCACACTATGATGGACTGGTTGATTAATGCACGGAAGAGACCTCGACCTTTGGTCTACGCACTCTATTTGTCGATGATTTTTTGTGCGTTCCATGTTCCTCTTGATGAGTGCCAGTTCCTTCCTTCCCCTGCAATCTGTCTAAGGCACGACGGCTTCTAGTAGCTGTTGAGTCTTCTGCTGAGTCTGAGCATTCCGAGTCTGATGCTCAGGACAATCCTCCTGCTCTTGGCCAACCTGTGCCCAAGCTACCTGCTACTCTTGAGTCTATTCAGACTATGCTACATGATCATTTCCTCTTGGAGGATGATCGCTGAACTCAGATGGACAATCGTACCACATTACAGATGTCGGCCATCGGCAAAACTCTACATGACATCTAGTACTTCTTGGCCTCTCATCCTACAGTATCTTACCCCATGGTACGAGACCCTTCTCGCGAAGGTTATCGCATCGACAATGCTTGGGTCATGAGGTATTTGGATCCAGATGCGGCGTTTGTTGATCCTCGTCGCTCTGCCAGCGACCCATCCAACTCTGCAGGACCTTTTCGTGCTCCGTGACAGCCGTGGTCCATTTTATGATGCTGCTGATGCTTAGGATTTCTTTTGTTTATGCACTTTGTCATTTTTATTCAGTAATTATGTAGTTGAACTCTTTGTGTAGTACTACTTTATGATTATATGGCTTCTATTTGGATTATTTTGCTAGTTATCTCTTACGTTGGACATGAGCCTTGGTTGTGTGATTGCATATTTTCACCATGGTTATGTTTCTATGGGGGAGCTACTATTTCATTTTGCTAATGTCAAAGGGGAAGAATATGTGATATTTGCTTAACCATTTTTTGGATAAATACTTGTGCTATATTGTGCTACACTTGTGCTATATTGTTTGGACTTGTACTTGTATCAGGACTTCTCTATTTACAGGGGAGCCAAATTGTCCATCTACGGAGGAGCTATATATGTGTCCAGGTATGAAGGTTGCGACACGCAAATATCATAATTTTGTCAATTATCAAAATGAGGAAGATTATTGACCCAAACTGGATCGCAGTCAACCTAATCTTGATAATTAATAAATTTATATTTGACATGATCCAACTCAAAACATATATTGTCATCAAAGCTACAAAATAGACGACTTACACAAATTAAGTCGGACAATCATCATCGACGACTACTCGACGAATACTGCTGGAACTTGTCATCGGAAGTCTGTATTTTTATAATTTTATTTGAGTCTAGGCTATTATACATTGAGTCGCACTGAGTACCTCAACCATAGACTAGATAACCAAAAAGTCCCACAAACAAAAAGCTAAACTGCCAAAGCCCATTTAGCCCAATGAGCATTCTGTCTCCATGGAGACAGAGTTCGGGCCAAACTCTGCCCCCATACAGAGTTCGGGCCGAACTCTGTCTCCTAATTTCCAGGAGCTAATTTTTAGGGATTGCTCATTGCAAGTTGTCGAACGGCCATAATTTTTGAATTTTGGCTGGCCGAACTCTGTCTCCCAGAACTAGTATATACAGGCACCCTTTTCTCCCATTTCAAATCATCCAATCTTCTCATCTCTTCTCTCTTATAGCCTATACATCCCAAAGATCCATACTCTTCTCATCTACTAGCCATAAAACTTCCCAAGCTTACAAGGTGCTCGGTGCAAGTCAATTAGAAGTTTGTGCAAGAGTCTTGAAGAAGTCACTTGGACAATTCCAAGTTTTGCCTCAGCGATCTTTTCAAGAAGTTGGCGTGCTCTTCTGTGTAAAGGAACTTGGTTGTAAAGCTATTTCACAAATAGTGGATTTCAATACCGAGCTAGAGTTCTCAGGCCTGGACTAGTCCTCCACGAGGGAAACCAGGTTAAAAATTGTTGTGTCTGCGTATGCTTTCTGATCTTCATTTAATTTCTGCAATTATACTCTGATTATTTATTCACTAGTTGGGATTGAATATAGTTGATTTTTTAATTGATCATTATTATTACAAGTACTCTATTCACCCTCCCTCTAGAGTTGCCTACACGTACTTCAGATGGGAATGCAATTCTATCGAAGATAGATCTTCTCGTCGGTAACGCTTCCTTTGTGAGGGGTTGAACCGTCGTGCGCTTCCTTCGGCATTGTACCCTCGTCAGGCTTGCCATAGGGGCACCGTCTTCTTTGTCATATTTTCCTAAAGTAAGAATCAAGTGAGGTGGCATGGCCGCAGTACCCAAAATTTTCTCCAGGGCTTCAGCGTTTAGAGGGTTCTGGATAGCAGTCCCCTCTGTCGTATTGCTCGTCGCAGCCGCCTTGGACACCCAGACACGTCGAGTCTTCTTCGATTTTATGAACCGCTTTGAAGGACTCGACTTCTCTTCAGAAAAGAGATCCTCAAAAGCTTGTTAGTCGAAGCGTACGACCAGCATCTTCTCGGAAGATCCCAGTAAGTTATCATCAGATTGCGTCACCACCTTCTCGTTGGAGGGGAAGGTCGTCCCAGCAGAGTCGCCATTTTGTTCGACATCATAAAAGGTTATACGAACTTTTTGCTTATTGAACTTGGAAAAAAAGGTATAATCGATTCTTATGTGAGAAAATCTAAGTACAAGAATTCTGGGAAAGCATGACTGTGGAGATCAAGCACTACAGTAGCTCGTTTACTCCGTTGACGATCTGACGATGAGTTCGACTTATTTTGGCTTTCTGGTACATTTGATGGTACTCTAGGGTTACCGATCAAGAGGATGCCGGAGTTGAAGACTTCGAAGCTCTGTCTTTTGCCTTCTGCTTCTTTCCTCTCTGTGTGTGTCCTCTTCCCTTTTTATTGAAGGGAAAACTCCTTTTATTTATAGGGGAAATGGGGCACATATGCGATATGCACTCGGATTTGAGATATGAAGGAATCTGCTATCATTGTACGATGCGAGCTTCTGCTGAGCTGACACGTGGCAGGCATCGAGATTCCCCTCAATCGAGATCTCGGGTGGTTATCAAAATAACCGAAAGAGGAGACACATGGCACATGTTTATTGTTGGGAATCCTCTGTTTAGATGAAGCCGAGTAGATCTTGGATTTCATCTCAAAGTAGGATTCTGTTTGATCTTCAGGAGGCTATCAGTTTAAATAAACCGACTTGATACGACCTTTATTAAAAGAGCAAACTTTGTCCTTATCCGAGTTTTAAACCAATTGATAAGATATTTGCACTTATCAATATGATCAACCTCTGTCCTATCTTTGAGAGTAGCGGTTTAAACAAACCAATTGGGTGGGACCATGCAACCTGCGTCTCTAGCGAGGTCTTAGTGACGCTATGCTTCTGGTGCGATGAGTAGACTGTTCTCCTGGAGACAACGGAGCCTCTGCGATTTCAAGCGATGAGTGGACTATGTTTCGAAGACGATGGAACCTCTACGCATTTGAGCAACGAGTAGGCTGTATTTCGAGTAGTAAAGTCACTGTGCTTTAGGACGACGAGTAGATTGTGCTTCAGGCTAATGAGATTACTGTGCTTTTGGAGCGACAGGCGGACTTGTGTTGGATGCAATGGTGTTTCCCAAGTCTTTGATGAAGGGGGTTGAGCTTCTGGATCGAAGCAGAGGTCTGTGCCGTTGAAGCTGGGATGATATGAAGTCATCACCAGTCTGCGCCTCTTGCTGGTACAAGATTGTAGCTGTGCTTCTGGTTTGAAGAAGATGGATTTGAAGTCTTCTTTAAGACCAATTAATGGCAGCTCTTTAAGGAACGACTCCCTCTTAATTGCCACCGTTACTTAGAGAATTTTAAGGGGTCTTTTAATGGTTTAAGACTTAGTCAAATGAATCTATTTAATGAGGTTCATTGTGCCGAGTCTTAGGTTCATCCCATTAATGTAGGAATTTTGACAGATGGCCCGTGACCTATGTCTTGGGCCACTCCCGACCTATATAAAGGGGGAGTTTCTTCAGAAGAGTCATATCTTCCTCTTTTTGTCCTTCAACACCATGCTGGATCTAGACTTAGCTTCGAGCGGCCGGTGGCCTTGCCTAAGTCAGATTTTGGTTGAGGATCCCTTCGTTCAAAGGAGATGTGCCTTCGTAGAAGAACTGCTGATGAGCTTCAGGATGTGCTAGAACACTTCTCATGGGTAGTTCGAACCTGAACGACATCTTGGAGGTCTTGGAGGTCCTAACGATCGACTTCGGTCTGGTTGCCAACATGAGGCGCCGCAGGTTGTGTTCTGTCCTGCTCATTGGCGGCTGTACGCTTTTGTTAGGCTGGAAGAGCCTCAGAAGCTGATGCGCTTTTGAGAAGGGCCTCCTGTCGTGTTGTGAATGAATTCTTGCTCAGGCCAATAGTTGATTCAGGAAGAGCTGTACGTCTGGGGGGTGCTGTGGTGGCAGGATTTGATGGTGACTGTATTCACATCTTCTATCCACAGTCCCTCCTTTCATGACGATTACACTGTGAAGATGAACCCCAGCTTAGATCCGTAGGAGTTTTTAGTTCAGCATATGTTATCAAAAATACTTTCTAACAGAACCTTATAATTAGGAAGTCTTCTTTTATGTAATCGTGATGAATCTGTAATAGACACTTGTAGCCATGATTTAATAAAAAGAACTTTCCTTGAACTATTCATCTATTTTTTGTGAGTTTGTCTTTTTTGTTCGCGTGCTTGACCGCCTGCGCTTCTGTGAAGTTGGGTTGGTAGCGAGAGCACCAATCTGCGCCGTTCGTCATCTGCTCTTTTGTGAAGATGGATGGGTAGCGAGAGTACCCACCTGCGTCTTATGCACCCTGCACTTTTTTATGCTTCTATAATAGGAATCCTCGGATTATGCCAGTCCCAGCCGGGCTAGCCAGTCCAATAATAACGCTTGGCATATAGAATACACACGTCCCTCGCAAGGCCGCCGAGTGGAATATATAACATATAGTACATAATAGCCGGATATCACCATCCACTAATTGAGGATGTTAAACCTTATCCGTGGCGACCAGCCTGCATGTCATGGCTGATATCTATAAGGTGGCTAGTATTACACGATCTCGGAATTTCTTCCCTTCCAATGCTTCTATAAATTTAAGTTGCTTAATTTAACCCTATGTTTGTCTTGGAGTCACATGTCGTGGTCTCATGATCATCCCCTTAGCTGTTGTACCTTAATACGGGTAACCTAAGTATGAATCCACCTCGGTTCATGGAGTCATAATCTAGATTCGTCCTTAGTGTAATGCATCAAGAAAGAAATCTTCGAACAACGTCAATGTTACTGACCATTGCCTTGACTATGCTGAAAACATGAATGTATTGGCATATATCACGTAGGATCGTATAGCATATAGTATAACACCTAAGTGTGCATATATATTATACCTCAGTTCACACATAGATTGTACTTTAGCAATCATAGAAAAGTAAAAGCACATGTACAGGTAACCAAGTCAGAAACATGATCATGTCAAGGATATAGCTAAATCAAGTAATCATAGAAGTCTCTTGGCACTAGGCGCATGGGAATCTCAGGCGCATAGACAGACCAGGCGCATGGACAATTAAGGGTTAGAAATGAAATATGTACATGAGCACACCTTAGCACATAGACAGGCTTGGCACATGGATGCTATCAGGCACATGAGCAACTGGCACATGAACTAGCATAGGCTTTTGTGCCATAAGCACAACAGCCTAGGAAAGTCTGGCGCATGGCAACCCTAGCGCATGGAACCCTGGCGCATGACACCCTGGCGTGTGGTAAAAGGTGCATGGCAAGTCAGTCGCATGGTCCAGATGGGCGCAGGGCAGACTAGCGCATAGCCAGTCAGTCGCATGTGTCTTCTCTATCTCATATTCAAGCCCTTCTGGGTGAACACATACTTCAAACACTTATGATAAGTGTGAATCTCCATTCGATACCTATTACGACCTGCACCCAGTTTAGGAGCACGAGCACATGGGTACGTCCAGCCTACACCGCAGTGTCGACAGTAGAACGCTGTATAGGTCAACTATAACATCTAACATCAATAATATAGAATATAAACATGTAATCTTCATACGGAGGAATATATATGACATATGAATACAACTCAATCACATGAATCTAAGGAAGATAAGCATGATGAATATGATAGAAGATAAAGATGAAATAGATAGTCTGAAATAGTAGCAGAGTCACAAACTCACAAGTTTAGAATTTAAGACAGTACAGATCCCAAAATAAATACTACAGACCAAAAGTATCAAATATGGAATACAAGTCCAGTAAAGCCTAGCTAAACTAAGTCACTACTGGCGGTGCATCCTCTACGAGCACCGGCTCCATAGGCAAGTCCTGATCAAAGTCACCATCTATCCTGAACCCATAGAAGGTTGTGCAATCAGCCTCTAAGTCCTCTGAAAAATAGTTATCCAGTCAGGAATGGAGCAAAGTACAAATGCCAACAATAGTTCCATTAAATTGATAAATACTATAAGAAACAGTTATAATAAAATACATGATAGAATAACAAGACTGGAAATAAGAAGTGCGAGGTAAATCATATATCATGTCATGGTGTAAAAATATATAGTAAACTGGAATGCAAAGGGATACAGTCAATTCTGAGTACAATATAAGTATAAACGGTGCCTTAATATATTAGAGTGTTATGTGATCGGCTTGGGTCCAGATCAGGCTATTCCATTTGACCGGCTATGCACAAGTACGAGTATAGAGGATCAGGCCGGCCACAATGGCAAGCTATGTACAAGTAGTAGCAGGTCAGGCTACACCCTACGTGTGGCGAGGGTGAGCTATGCACAAGTAGTAAACAAGTGGGGTATTGATCACATTACCTCTAATAACTCTCCAATCCCCCGAATAGTATAATGGATCCAACCATGATACGTCATGACACGGGATTCAAAGAGTAGGGGGCCAGTCCACTCCCAAATCGGTGTCTATACAAGTACAAGAAACAATATCGAACAAGTACCAATATACCAGGTTAACCGGGAACAACATCTCATGATGGGATCCAACGTATACTAGTCTGTGTATCCTCGTGTCGAAAATCAAGTAAAACACTACAACTGAACATATATAGAAAATATCAAAGCAATAAAAATTATCAGAGAATGTACTCGCCTGCGGTTCTGAGCAATCAATATGAATCGAGGCTCAAAGTGGAGTCACAGACCTATAGATGAGATATACATATGTTAATCATGGTTTAATAGTATTAAACATAGTTTTCTAGTGCGTGATATGCAATCTAGGTTAAAAGTAGGTCAAGTTTTAGTCACAGTTGACTTTTGGTCAACTGGTCAACCCTGGTCAAATCTAGGTTAGGTTAACCCACATCAACGCATTACCTACCTAAACACCCTAACTTAGATATTCACATTACCCTAGATAGGTATAACATTATATTAGATAGATTTGGTAATACCTATTATCTATCATATGGGTAATTCATTACCCTATAGTAGGTAAAACCATTACCTTAGATAACCCATACCCATTACCTACCATATACTCTACCTTAGTTAACCCATACCTTATACCAACAATTTAGGTAATACACCATCTTAGCTATTAGGTAAACAATTACCTAGATTTTGGTAGGTAATTCAAAACCTACCCATAGGTAATACCTTACCTAACATCCCCTAAACATCCCAGGCCAAGTGGCTAAGGATTCCCCCTCTCATTGATCCTATATTAACATTCTAGCCTCTGATCCTAAATATTCTCACTCACTTTATGATACTCTAACTTACCAAACCACCTAATAGCCTGCAGGCCCCTGCTATTGCTGTATAGCCACTGCATTGTAGAAGCATGGAAAAGAACAAAGGAATTCCTATGCAGTTCTGACAGAAGGATCCCTATGCGGCTCAAGAGTCCATGCGGCTCGAATGGCTCCATGCGGCCCAGAAGGGAGCCACGTGGCCCCAAAATAGTCTGCTGCATTTAATGCCCCGACGGCTGCTCTGACAAATGACAGCTCTGACATAAAGACGTAATAATGACTGACATGATGGTGTGTTCCTAGGAAAGAGGAGAAAATCTCCTTACAGCTGGCAAAATCTACCAAGTCCCGAGGCTACTACATGCGGCTGCTGCATTTATACGGCCGCCCACTTCATGCGGCTGTCCATCCGCATGCGGCTGCCTATCCCCATGCGGCTGCCTATCCCCATGCGGTTGCCCATCCTCATGCGGCTGCCCATCTTCATGCGGCTGCATGCTTCATGCGGCGGAGAGGACCACCCATATGCGGCTCTACCAGGACGTCCTAGTTGAGACACGTGGCAGTCTTCACGACGGTTGAGACATGTGGCATTCTTATCTTCCGTAGAATCATGGCAGTTAACGAATCATAACAAAATCAGATTTGTTGTAATCGTCATAATTGCCCAGATCAAATCAAATCGGGCAAATTGGACATGTGGCAGGCCATCATAAATTACGGAGATTCATGGCAATCAACATTTATTGCTCATAGAGATTTGATGCAATCCACATTTATGGCTCAGAATTGTTATATTCAGGATGAGCGACCCAGATTGGTTGACTCTCAAGCCGCCGACTTTCCGAAGAAGGCAATCATTGCAAACCCTAATGATCACCCCCCAATCCTATAAATAGCAAGGTGCTATTTCCTTGCAAATAGCAGAGAGACAGACGTATACGGACAGAGACAGACGCATACAGAGAGAGATACGCAGAGGAGCACATGCAGAGAGAAAAAGGAGAGCATTTCTTCGTTAGAGCCAATGCTACGTCCGATCGTCCAAGGGGTAAGGCAGAGCTGCCGTCGCTTTCCCGAGCCTCTATCGTCATCCCCAGAATCAAAAATAAACAATTGTACTTAGATTGCTGTACCTAGGTTTTCATTCCTAGGCTTTCTTTGTACGAGCGAGTTTGTATTGTGAAATAGAAGTCCAGTCCTCCCATAAAACTGTTCTATTCTTTTATAATCAATGGCAAACACGATGGCGACTCTGTTGGGGACAAACTTTTCCACGACTGAAAAGTTGGTGATGCAATCGGATGTAGCCAAACTTGGCTCCACACAACAGAAGATGGTCGTCCGCTTCGACCAACAGGCGTTTAAAGAAATGCTCTCCGACGGGAGCGCTGGCCTGGTCCAGAAGGAAACCAGCACAAAGAAGGCTCGCAGGGAGTGGAGGCCCAAATCATTTGCTCCTCCCCAAGCCCTGGACGGAGTACTCTCTGCTACCCAAAACGGCAAAGGCAACTCTCATGCGGCCCCACTTCAGGCCACAGAGGACTGTACTGTCCCCAAGTCCGGCAAAGGAAAGCACTACGTTGCTGGACTTGCAGGGGCAAAGAGTGATTCTATGTGCTCCAGGAAGAAGCCGAACAAAGGCGCTAGCCGCCGGCAGAACGCTCATGCGGCCAATATTGCCAGCCGTATGTATGATGCTCATGCGGCCGAAACTGCCAGCCGCACACAGAACACCCATGCGGCCAAGACTTCCAACCGCATAAAGAAAGCCTATACGGCCACGGCAGCCAGTCGCATGAAAACTGTTGATTATAGCTGCATACTACCTGTTCCGCACGGCTCAGGCTCAGTCTTCGATCGCCTCTTCTATGGTCCTGACATCTCATGCTCCTAAGAAAATATGTCTGACTCTCTGCAGCACCACTTAGACTCTTCCTACTATGCGCCTTCAGGTGCTAGAGTGAAGAAGTCGAGGGCAGCGCGAGCTCGGCAAGCTCAGTCGGCAGTCCCAACCTCTGACCATCCGAGCGCTCCACATACCGTTATGCGGGCCTCTGATGGAAAGTTGTACAGAACCACTCGAGTCCTGCCCCCGGTGGCAAACGGGCAGAGTGGTTCCCAAAAGTCTCTCAGCAACCAGGGAGCAAACATGGTCGTTCCAGACCCATCTGACTTGCGTGAGGTTATCCTCCACAAGCGCAAGGAAAGAGAAAAAGCCTCGGTGTGCAAAGAGTCCTCCCATGGACATCACTGCACCCAAGTCATTATCAACTGTTGTTGCAACAACGCGACAGTAGGAGGAGACTGGCAGTCCGTCTTCCAAAGACTACAACAACCAAGTTCAGAGGACGAGGCGCCTCCCATCGTCTCCTGTAATTCTGCTCAGAGAATCCCCACCGATGGGAGAGGAAAGAAGATAAGCATCTCCAGCCCGAAGATTTCAACCACTGTGACTAAGAAATTGTCGTCTAAACAGTTGTCCACCACCGAAGTTTTCCAAGGCACCCGTTCGAAGACGAAATCTGCTACAGTGGGAGATTCATCATCCACACCACTGGGGGTCGTTGGAACTGGGGGTAGCACTCCTCCAAACATCTACGATAATCCGATGTTCCAAGGAGACGAGCCGGGGGAAACAACTCTCCCATCAGATACAGCAGGAGCCGACGCCCCCGGGGACGTCTTCGACTCTCATGACGAGGCAAGCTCTGAAGCTGGGGGTACTATTCTGTCTGAGTTCGAACCAGAGGAGAACATTTCCACATACCCCGATGACTTCTCGGTACGGGGGTATGATTCGGAGGGCACGTCATCCACCATCCCTTCCATTTCTACTCATATGAGGACGGAATTCATACCAAACGACGAACAAGATGGTCCCAGTGATCGCCAACGCATCGACACTCTAGAGGCCATACTGTGCACCTTGGTCAAATCTGTGGACGAGATCAAAGCGACTCTTCCCACTCTACAAGGAAGGACACCTGGCCAAACAAGCTTGGGTCCCGCGGTCAATGCAGACTCGAACTCAGCGGCACCAAACTTGGGCAATAATCCTCCTGAAATGTCGGCTCCCACCGCTGCAAAGGAGGCCAGGGAAGCAAAAAGAGAGGTCCAGGAGCTTCGGGCCATGTTTCATGCTCGAAAAGCCTCTCAAGACCTCAGAATACGGCAACCATACCCCGCTGCATGGAGGGATGTCCCTTTTCCACCAAGATATAAGCCGTTCAACATCAAGCCCTATGATGGCAAGACCTCCGCAAGTCGGTACATCACTTACTTCGAGGTCACCACCGACCATCTGCCCCATGATGATGCCATCCTTACACGATTATTCATCGGGGCATTGGAAGGGCTTGCCTTCGACTGGTATCGTAACATGTCAGACAACTGCATCCACTCCTTCGCCAGCTTCAAGCGCATGTTCTTAGAGAGATTCTACGAAGTAGGACAGGACGTCACAATGTCCACCCTCATGGATGTCATTCAAGGGGAGAAGGAGCTGACAAGGAACTATATTGAGCGGTTTCGCCAAACCGCAATGAAGTTGCCGTCTGGTAATCCGGATTCCTCCTTAATTGAAATTTGCCAAAAGAGACTGCTCCCAACAATCAGCCTCTGGATGGGCGAAATTCAGTTTAAGGACTGGAAGATGCTTATCGCATAATCAAGGAAGGGGATCACCCAATCATCTTCGGCCGGAAGAATAATCCATAGCCCTTCAAGATGGAAGAAGTTGAGCTCGAACCCGACACCGGGAGATTGCCCCTTTATCTGTATAGTTCCCAATCCAAGTACCTTATGCAAAAACAAAGATATGATCTGGGAACTACACCAGGCTTGAATTACGGCACTGGACGACGGTTACCCTTACAATCGCCGATCCCGGCTGGAAAACCACGAGACTACTACAATAAGACCAAACGTGGGCTAGGTTATGTCACACCCATGACGACACCTGAAAGCTCAGACGAAGAATATGACTGGGACTCGAACTCAACCGGGTCACCCACTTCCGATTCGGATATCAGGATTGGGGACATGCTCAGGCAAGTCTGGTCCGTCAATATGGCACTTGTCGATGCCTATAAAGAAGATGAAGACATTTTCGAACTTCTTGAGCTAGAGCCATGGGCACAACAACTAGATGCGCAGTGGGAGAAGCGGTTCGAACAAAGAGAGCCTCCCACCGAGGATGAGGTTGTACAAGTCGATCTCGGTAATGAATCCTCCCCAAAGCCCATCTTCGTCAGCAAGAATCTGACTGATGAAGAGCGAGAATCACTATTGGAACTTGTCAAAAAATATATTAATGTGTTCGCCTGGAGCAATGAAGACATGCCAAGGCTAAACCCCGACGTTGCACTTCACAAGCTCAACATTTGGCCAGATGCAAAGCCGGTCAAACAACAGCAAATATGCTTCCGCCCGGGCATCATGGATGCTATCGAAGCCGAAGTCAACAAACTGATAGCCAGCGGTTTCATTCACGAGGAACAACATCCGAACTGGGTCGCCAACATAGTACCAGTCCTCAAGAAGAGTGGAAAGATTCGAATCTGCATCGACTTTCGCAATCTGAATGAGGCATGTCCTAAGGATGAGTTCCCTCTCCCTATCACAGACATTATGATCGATAACACCTGCGACTTTGAGCTAATGTCATTCATGGATGGTTTCTCGGGGTACAACCAAATCAAGATGTTCCCTGACGACGAAAAGCATACATCATTCCGAACACCAATCGGCACATACTGCTATACAGTTATGCCTTTCGGCCTAAAGAACGCTGGTGACACCTATCAAAGAGCTATGAGCATCATCTTCAGAGACCACTTACGCAAGACGGCAAAATGCTACGTCGACGACATTGCCGTCAAAAGTCGCTTTAAGGAAGATCATCTGTATGATCTGAAAACAGTATTCGACCTGATACGAGCGCACAAGTTGAAAATGAATCCCACAAAATCCTTCCTGGGTGTATCTAACAGGAAGTTCTTGGGTTTCATTATTACGTCCCAGGGTATCCACGTAGACCCTGAGAAGACGAAGGCGATCATGGAGATGGGTCCCCCGAGAAATCTCCATGAACTTCGAGGCCTTCAAGGGAGGCTAGCTTACATTAGGAGGTTCATTTCTAACCTCTCCGGGCGATGTCAACCATTCACCCACCTCATGAGGAAAGGTGTCTCATTCGTTTGGGATGAAGAATGCCAACGTGCCTTCGACAGCATCAAAGAATACTTGTCGAACCCTCCAGTCCTGGTGGCCCCGGTTGCTGGAAAACCATTCCTGCTCTACGTATGAGCAATGGAGCATTCTCTCGGTGCTCTGCTAGCATAAAACAACGATGCAGGTCATGAGAAGGCTATATATTACCTCAGCCGAATGATGATGGGGCCGAAACACCGATATACCGTCGTGGAGAAGGAATGCCTCGCCCTGGTGTTCGCCATTCAGAAGATGCGACACTACGTCACGGGACAAACCATACATGTGATATCACGAGTCAATCCTCTCAAGGTCCTCATGACCAAACCAGGGGCACTCAGCTCTCGCCTCGCCACATAGGCAATATTGTTGTCCCCCTACCACATGATCTTCGTCCTGCAAAAGGCTGTTAAAGGTCAAGCTCTGGCAGACTTTTTAGCAGCCCATCCTGGTTTGGAGTCGACCAGAATATACGAAGAAATCCCAGATGAGGTCGCCAACTCACATGTGGCCTCTCATGATGATATATGGCGAATGTTCTTTGATGGTGCTTCAAGAACAAGACCCAAGGGCAACATCGTCGTTGGAGTCGGAGTGGTGCTGATTTCTCCCTCCGGGCTGGTGATCAATCGAGCTTACTCCCTCACCGAACCTTGTTCAAACAATGTGGCCGAGTACAACACTTTGGTTATCGGCCTCCAACTTACAAGAGAGATGGGGGTAGAATATCTGGAAGCATACGGCGATTCGCAGTTAACCGTCAATCAGATTCGGGGTTCATACGAAGTCCGCCATGAAGATATGATCTCCTATCACCAAATAGCAATCAACATCATTTCATCATTTGAAGGGTTCTTCATAGAACACGTTTCCAGACTCCAAAATATCGAAGCCGATGCCCTAGCAGGCCTTGCCGCTTCCCTAGTAGTTCCGAACCACGCTCATCACCCGGTGGACGTGATAGGCCACGAACTGGTATGTCCCAAGAACAATGAGCAATTTGTGGCAAGTTATTCTGTTCAAACGGTCGACGAAACGCCAGACTGGAGATAACCATTCATAGACTTCGTAGTCTATGGCATCCTGCCAGAGAACCCAAAGGAAGCTGCTTCTATCAGAAGGCGTTCCCTCAGATTCTTCTGCGATACAGAGACGAAGATGCTGTATCGCCGATCCTATGATGGATTACTGCTTCGGTGTCTATCAAACACAGAAGCCAAAGAAGCCATACGTGAAGCTCATGACGGTGTCTGTAGAGCCCATCAGCCTAGCCCAAAATTACAAGACCGTCTTCGCCAAATGGGCTACTACTGGCCCATAATGGTTGCAGACGTAATAGACTATGCACGAAAATACAAAGCCTATCAAGTCCATACGGATTTCATCTACCAGCTATCCGAGTTTCTACATTCGACAGTGGCGTCCTGGCCATTCGAAGCATGGGGAATGGACATCATCGGTCCAATCACTCCACCTTCGTCCCGAGGACATCGCTTCATACTCGCCATCACAGATTACTTCTCCAAATGGGCGGATGCTGTTTCGCTTACAGAAGTGAAGACTTCAAACGTGATCAGCTTCCTCAAGCATCACATTATCTATCGCTTTGGACTACCCCGAAGGATCATCCACGATAATGGTCCGTAGTTTGTAAACCACGTCTTCTATCGATTCTGCGACAAATACTAAATTCAGAATATTGCTTCGATACCGTACAATCTGGCAGGGAATAGGTTGGCAGAAGCATTCAACAAAACCATCATCAAGTTACTCAAGAAGTTCGTGTCGTCCAACAAACGCGACTAGAACGAGAAGCTTGGTGAATGCTTATGGGCGTACCGTACTACAGTCCGAACAGCCACCGAGAATACAACATTCCCTCTGGTGTATGGGAGTGCGGCAGTTCTCCCAATGGAGACTCAAATTCCCTTGCTCCGCGTCGCTCTCACTAACCAATTGACGACGGACGATAACTACCGTCGCCGCCTACAAGAGCTGGAGGCCTTAGACGAAAAGCACCTACTGGCTCAGCAGCGAATCGAGCTATACCAAGCACGCATCTCCGGAGCCTTCAACAAGAAGGTTAAAGTAAGAACATTCCAAGTGGGCAATCTCTTTCTGGCAGTTCGGAGGCCGATGGTCATGACTCACAAAACCGCCGGCAAATTCCAGCCAAAATGGGAAGGTCCATTTATCATTGAGGCTGTATTCTCCAACGGTGCTTACCGTCTCGTAAAACAAAACGGAGACTTGCTCATGTTGCCCGTCAACGACAAGTTCTTGAAGAAGTATTTTGTCTAAACGACATTCTCCAAATCTCAAAATGTTGAGTTATGTACCCTCTGGTACCGCTGAACCCACATTCTTCCTCCAAATATCCTAAAATGCCGAGTTATGTACCCTCCGGTACCGCTGAACTTACATTCTGACTCTATAAATCCCATAGTGTTGAGTTATGTACCCTCTGGTACCTCTGAACTTACACTTTGACTCCAAATTTCTTGGATTATCAAGTTATGTACTCGCAGGTGCCTCTGAACTTACATTCCGGTCACTCTTTTAGGTGCTAAGTCATGTATGATCATACCTCTGAACTTGTTCTTCTGAAAGAGCTCCTCCCTCATGATCCACTACCCGCACTCTTAGTGCACAAAAAGGGTAACATATCCATAAATATCTAAAACGACCACGTCGATGTTACCTCTGAGTTGTTTCACTTTCGCCAAAAACAAATCACCCCTTTACATAGAACTTTCACGTCCTCATTACCTCTGAGTCGTTCTATGTACCCTTTTATGGAGCCCACTCCTACCACGTCCTCATTACCTCTGAGTAGGAAGGCTCCATCGAAGAAATCCTCATGCTTACCACGTCCTCATTACCGCTGAGTAAGTATGTTGATTATATCTCGTCCTATAATCCGTATCCTAAGACAGGGTACGCCAAGGATAATAGGCCCACAAATGTCCTCTGTTGACCACAAATATCCTCCGCGGAGTCCACTCCTGCCATGTCCTCATTACCTCTGAGTAGGAAGATTCCGCGGTGAAAAACCTACATGCTTACCACGTCCTCATTATCTCTGAGTAAGTATATTGATTATATCTCGTCCTATTATTCGTATCCTAAGCCAGGGTACGCCAAGGATAATAGGCCCACAAATATCCTCTGTTGACCACAAATATACCCCGCTGAGTCCACTCCTTCCATGTCCTTATTACCTCTGAGTAGGAAGATTCTACGGTGAAAAACCCTAATGCTTGCCACGTCCTCATTACCTCTGAGTAAGTATGTTAGTTTCCTGCAACTTATTATCCGTATCCAGAACCAGGGTACGCCAAAGATAATAAGTCCACAAAAAGTCTCTCATTGGGGAAACTACTACAAAGCTTAGAATAGAGCGAATGTATTCCGGTTATTCAAAATCAGTTACATCCATATGACTACATCTCATGAGCAAACCAGAAAAGTTCTCCGTCATTTCATTCAGACAAAAGGAAAGAAGATTATATTGATGTCCAAAAGAAGCAAAACACAAACTACAGTTAAAGACAGACATGAATATAAAGACAAAAGACGGACATTTATGAGAGCCCACGAATCCTAATTACAGGGGCGCATATACCAATCGCTCAACCATTTTGCATCTGAAGGGTCTACTTGAGCAAAATTCTCGTCCGGAGTAAGAAGATCAGAACTCCCAATACCACCGCCGTTAGACTGAGGCTCCTCCTTTATAGCAATGGGCGCTAGCTCTCTTTTTTGTTCCTCCGTTGTTGGTATTACCTCCTCCTTAACAAATGATGACTCTTGTTTGAGAGGAGGCAGCAGCTCTTCCTTCACGACGATCTCAACATTCAGCAGGGATGCTGCAAGAATTAAAAAAAACAAAGTTAGATGGTCAGAGCCTCATGCGGTCCAATCCAGACGAACATTATGCGGCTCATTTCAGTGGAGCTCAGGCGGCCCGATTCAGCACAGCCTTATGCGGCCCAAGTCCAGATGAGTTTATACGGTCCTGTTCGAAGAGTCGTTATGCGGTCTAGTGTTTATGCGGCCACTAGACAACTCCTATGCGGCTCGGACATGGGACGTACATGCGGCCCATACAACTCGAACAGATCATTAAAGGCTTGTGCATAGAGCATGCAACAGAGCCGTCTTTAGTAGGGTTTCGAAGTATACGATCTTCTTAGACCCTTACCAACAATGGCTGGGTGAACGTCGGGGTAAACTTCAGGCGCCGTGGCTGACGAAGAAGCCACTCCCTTACCCTTCGCCGTAGCCGTAGCCTTGGACGACTTGGGGGCCATTGTCAATCGACGAGCGGAGAAGGAAGATGAAGACAGAAATCTAGGGCAAGAAGAGTAGAGAAGGCAAAGAATTCTCTCCGTCCTAACACGCTCCTATTTATAGACAGAAGGAGGGGGCTCACGAATCGGTGGACGCTTCGATCCGCGTGCAGCATAAAAGAACGAACCAACTCTTCGGGCATCGAGGCAATCTGGTCATTTAAAAAGCCAACTCTTGGGATCCTGCCCCAAAAGACGGTTTCAAATTTGAAGACAAATCAAAGGCAATCAATACAAATAAAAGATTTATACACGTGGCATGAAGACGTGGAAAGGAGCCTATGCGGCCAGACAGCCCATGCGGCTGGAAAGCCCATGCGGCTAGGAAGGCCATGCGACTGAGAAGTCCATGCGGCCCGAACATCCTATGCAGCCCGAAGAGTTTTTACATGACCATGCTTTTTATTCAAAGTATTTCAATTTTGCAAATTGAAAACTTTGAAGGGGGTCTTGTAGAAGCATGGAAAAGAATAAAGGAATTCCTATGCGGTTCTGACAGAAGGATCCCCATGTGGCTCAAGAGTCCATACGGCTCGAATGGCTCTATGCGGCCCAGAAGGGAGCCACGTGGCCCCAAAACAGTCTGCTGTATTTAATGCCCCGACGGCTGCTCTGAAAAATGACAGCTCTGACATAAAGACGTAATAATGACTGACATGATGGCGTATTCCTAGGAAAGAGGAGAAAATCTTCTTACAGCTGGCAAAATCCACCAAGTCCCGAGGCCACTCCATGCGGCTGCTGTATTTATGTGGCCGCCCACTTCATGCGGCTGCCCATCCGTATGCGGCTGCCTATCCCCATGCGGCTGCCTATCCCCATGCGGTTGCCCATCCTCATGCGGCTGCCCATCTTCATGTGGCTGCATGCTTCATACGGCTGAGAGGACCACCCATATGCGGCTCTGCCAGGACGTCCCAGTTGAGACACGTGGCGGTCTTTACGAAGGTTGAGACACATGGCATTCTTATCTTCCCTAGAATCATGGCTGTTAATGAATCATAACAAAATCAGATTTGTTGCAATCGTCATAATTGCCCAGATCAAATCAAATCGGGCAAATTGGACACGTGGCAGGCCATCATAAATCACAGAGATTCATGGCAATCAATATTTATTGCTCACAGAGATTTGATGTAATCCACATTTATGGCTCAGAATTGTTATATTCAGGATGAGCGGCCCAGATTGGTTGACTCTCAAGCCGTCGACTTTTCGAAGAAGGCAATTATTGCAAACCCTAATGATCACCCCCCACTCCTATAAATAGCAAGGTGCTATTCCCTTGCAAATAGGAGAGAGACAGACGTATACGGACAGAGACAGACGCATACAAAGAGAGATACGCAGAGGAGCACATATAGAGAGAAAAAGGAGAGCATTTCTTCGTCAGAGCTAAGGCTACGTCCGATCGTCCAAGGAGTAAGGCAGAGCTGCCGTTGCTTTCTCGAGCCTCTATCTTCACCCCTCCAGAATCAAAAATAAACAATTGTACTTAGATTGCTGTACATAGGTTTTCATTCCTAGGCTTTCTTTGTACGAGCGAGTTTGTATTATGAAATAGAAGTCCAGTCCTCCCATAAAACTATTCTGTTCTTTTATAATCAATGGCAAACATGCATATGCAATACAATACAAGCCAAAATAGGTGCCTGCATGTTGCTGCTGCTAATGCATTGGCTACAAGTGCAAAGCCAAACATGCCCTGCTGCAGGCCATGCTGCTGCTGCTTGCATTTTCCAAAGCATGCTACTGTTGCTTGCATTTGCCAAAGCATGCTGCTGCTGCTGCATTTGCTAAAGCATGCTGTTGTTGCTTGCATTTGCCAAAGTAATGCAGCCAAGTGCATCTACTCTCAACTCTCTATCCTAAACTTTGACACTTCTGATACTTACAAAAAAAAGTCCAAACTCCCTATCACTTCCTAAATGGACTGAGACGCTCTCACATACAAATACCCACTCATTTTAGAAACGTTCAATATCCTACTGGAATACCAGAACACTTAGTTAACTAACTTCTGAAATACCTAAAACCCAACTGACTCTAACTCAAAACCTAACCAACACACAAACTAATAACTCATAAACTCTCAAGAAGCTTATTGAACACATGGGCACTGATACTTTCCTCGCAAATCCTAATTGATACTAACTTACTAACCTGCACAATGCAATTGGCAAAAGGGCCAACTGCTGCCTGTGTAACATGGCCAAGTGGCCTCTGCCCTGCTTACTGCTACTGCAGTAGGCCAAATGGCCCGTCCCTCGCTGACCATTGCACTCACTAACTCACACACCACATGACACAAGATACTAGGATTAACACATGCACACCTCTCTCACTCACTCACTGATACATGGATGTATCCTCACTGGTACACCCATACAAGCTAGATACTAATACACTAACTTACCACTTCATTCTCACCCCTACTAATACATTCAAAAAACCACAACTAAATCCTGAAGTCAGTCCATACCAAGTGCCAAGTGGCCAAATGGCCATACTCTATCTACTGCTTACAGCATACAGAAACCTAATTGATACTTGACATGTCAAGTGAGTGGCCCCTCTCTCGAACATAGGAAACTCTGAACCTGGGATGGCCTATGGTCCTAAGTATTACAAGCCAATGGCCAAAAGCCTAAGGCCAAAGTGGCCAACTGCTACCTAATCCTAATTGACACTTCAATTGATCCATAGGCCTATGTCCAATGGCCAAGATGGCTCTGGACACAGAACAACCAATTTCTAAACTCAAGCCACACTTCCCTCTTTTCTATTACTGACTGAGTGATATATGAAATCAGGGAAGAAATCCCTGCTGCCTATATACAAACCTGAATACATAACACTCGTAAATGCATATACCCTATATAACATATGCACACATATTTATATGCATATATATATTAGTGATATAGACTAGGAAATCAATGGAGATGCCTACTAAATGATCAACCAACCCATCCATGGGCATAAAACTAAATACAAAGCCAAAAATAGTCTATTAGGCATTTTAACAAACACTTGGGGGGCTCTTCTCGGATTTCTCCAAGGATGGCACAAAAACTCCAAATAAAATGCACAAAAATGAGGGTTAGAGCCTTGCTCATCTTCCCATGGGTACCCCAAACCAATGTGGGTGTTCCTACATGTGTCATGCATGAAGAAGGAGCTCAAACTATCAAAATAATAAGGGTTTTACCTATTGGGTGGTTGTTTCCCAATAAAGTCTTCTAGGGATGCTCTTGTCTCAAGTTTGACACAATCTCTTCCTCCTTTGCACTCCTTCCCACCAGCTCCTTGGTCTCCAAGCTTCTAGACTTATAGAATGAAAGTTTGGAAAAGTTTTAGGAGAATTTGGGAGAGTTTTGATGGTAGGAATGGATGTAAATGGAGAGGGCTTGAAGAGGGTTTCTTTTAGGGTTTGTGGAGGCTCTAAATGGAAGGAAGAAGAAGGTTTAAATTCTCCTAATGACCAGCCATGAATGGAAACCCTAAACCCCTTCTAAAATGTCTATTTTACCTTTCAAGTCATTATAAACACTTCCTTAAATGAGGGGTTAATTCTGCTCCAAGTGTGGGATTAATTCCTAGTGTAAACTAGGCTTAACATGACTTAAATGAGGCTATTGTGCTCATCCTAGGATGTAGGCTCAAATGATCATGTCTGGTCTAATTGGGTCCACAAGTTAAGGTTCAATTAATAAGCTAAACTAACAATATATGAAACCTTCACAATAATTAATTTAAATAAATACTCAAGCAATATAATAATATAAATTGACAAAAATAGCCCTATCTAGGATTGTGGTAGTGACAAATCTACCCTCCTAAAAAAATTTGTCCTCAAAATTAGAGCAAATTAGCACAAAAAACACAAGCAAGAACAAAGAAAACAATACCTCAAGGCTCGAAGAGATAAGGGTATCGCTCCCGCATGTCGTTCTCCCTCTCCCAGGTAGACTCACCTGGAGAGTGATACCTGTAATGCCCTGCTCCGCATGGTGCATTATGCTGAGTCATTGACTCAAAAAGTCGCATTGACCCGATTAAGTATCGATGCGAATTGATACAAAAGTTACCTTATCTCGAGAAATGCATCAAGTCGGATCGATACAAAGAGTTATGTTGACCCAAGGAACACATCGAGTAAGATCGATGCAAGTGTTTAGTTGGCCCGAAAAAAAGCATTGAGTCAGGTCGAAGATTCTAAGAAATCGAATCGACGCAAGCATTAGTCCGATTCGGACAAGTATTGATTTTAGTTGGTTTCGTGTGCAGGCTATACGTTTATGCTGAAATATAAGAGGTCGAGATTTTTCCATATTTACAATGGGGTCCACAAAACTAAATCACCAACTCGCAACGGACTGAGGCATAGGCTCGGTAAGCTAAATCGATCGCATAATTCAATGAAATATGAAGTTCTCGAATGGCTAAGTCAGAAGAGTTAGCCGTGCAACAAAGATATAAAATTGAGCTGCATCGGCTCGGCGAAATGATAAGGCATATCGGTTTAAGGTGGAGGGACTTTGACTCTTCTTTCCTAGTATTTCATGTTTAATTTAAAATATACCATTGTATGCTAAGTTAACCTATCGAGTCCACGGTGTGGCTCGATCGAGAGATGAACATAGTGCATGTCGAACACTAGATAGAACAATTGAAATGAGATTGTAACACCCAATTTTCCAGAAGAGGGTAATTTTGAAATTTTGTAATTTTTAATCTTTTAAAAATGATATTTAAATCATGATATAATTTTTAGTGATTTTTAATCATTTAAAACTATTTTAAATCATGACTTATAATTTTGGTGCTTTGATAGTGTAACCTTGGAGACTGGTTGACCTAGAGCCTAGCCTTGTGATTAGGGTATTTTGTTTATCATTTCTAGTTGAGGGTATTTTTGTCATTTTAGGGGTTATTTGAATTTATTAGAATTTATTAGAATTTATGGGAATTTTTAGGAATTATTTTGGAATTGTTTGGACTAGGTTGACTTTGACTAGTTTTGACCCTTGTAGACCAACCTAGAAGCTAACCCTAGTTAGTATGGACTTGGTTAGGTTATATGAATCTAGTCTAACCTAAGCTAACCCTTGGTTTGGTCAATATACTCTAGTTAGCAATAGAAATTAGAAAGTCATAAGTCATGGCTTATGATTTAGAACCTTTAATAAATCTTAACTCATAGCCTTGTAGATTGGCCCAAAGCCCAAGATTACCAAAACCCTAAGCCCTAGAAATTATTGGCCGGCCACCCTATCCACATAGGGAATACCACCCTATAAATGCTCTCTTGATTTTAGGGTTGCCTCTTTCTTAGGAAAGCTCAAGTTTAGGAAAAAGGTTTGTTTCCTATTTCATTTAATCCCTAGAATTCTATTCCTTTTTCCTTTTTCATTCAAATATCTTTCATTAGGTTTTAATGTACCTATACTTGCTGTTATTGGAATTTTATTTCAGTTTGTTGTTGATTTGTTTGGATTGGGATATCAAGGAGAAGAGCTCTACAAAGAGGGATTTTCCTAGAAGTTCAACTATAGGTAACTTCCTCATTCCTCAATGAAATTCTGATTTCTTTATATATTCAGGAAGCCCTAGGAGTCCCCTAAGTGTTTGCATTGGTTTCGTGTCGAGTTTCATAAGTTTCGTATCCGTTTGGACACGTATCAGACCTGTCCCTTAACTGTTTGTCGAAATGCCTCAAAGAACATTTCGACCTATTTTCTAGGAATTTTTTGAATAGAAATCTAGGTTTTATCATTGCTTATGCATTTATGTTCCTCTGAGGTGGTGATTGTGTCGGGTTGTGTCGAAATTGACACATGCACACGCTGTTGACACGCGCGCGCGCATTGCTACAGTCATCCCTTGCTACACGGGGGCTGTAGCGGACACGACACGCGAAGTTATGACACGAGACTCGACATGCACCATGGGACAGTGACTGACACGCAACGTGTCAAGTCTCACGTGTCCACGTGGCGTGTCGAGAGAGATATCAGTGTCGTACTGATTTTATACTGTGCAGTGCACACCTGAAATCGAACACTGATACGGCTTTGTATCTTCGGACACGACACTCTAGGACACAGTACAGGTTATTGGACACTTAGCTAGACCCTGGGCAAACCTAGGGTTGTGAGCACGAGGCCTGGTTTGGCCTGTGTCGTGTGCATGACACGAGTGCACGTGTGCACGAGACAGTGCACTGTTGTAACCGATTTGGGTTTTCTCTTGTTTGGACACGTTTGTGTCCTCGTGCTTGGACACAATGACACTGTTGGACACGTACACAGCATGTAGTTATGTTACCAACCTTTTAAATCACATTTTAAATGTATTTTCATTAATTATTTGTCATTTTCCCAATTTCTGAAACATGTGTTTCCTATCATATTTCCAGTTTTCAAATATGAACTTTGCCATCATTTTTAACCCACTTAATGCTGTTAATATGTTGGTTTAAGTTCCTAGATTCATTCTCCTATACTTGAACTATTTGTGTTCGAAATTTGGGGTTGTTTGGGTGTGAATTTATTCATAAATCTGAGTTCGTAAGGGGTAGACAGATATGAGTTTAGTTTCTGAAATTATGAACTGTTGTGATCTAATTTTGTGTTTTAGTATGGACTATGGATGTTCCCATGTTGTAAAAAACCTGGGACTGAGTTCAGTCTCCAGGAACAGTTGATTTGGGATTGCATTCCCAGTTATCTAATAACCTGGGTTACTTTTACATTGATTTGCAATGTTCTTCAAAACCTGAGATTTCACCTAGTGTTTTGATGTTTCTAAAATGTATAATAGTATTTGTGTTCCCTTAAAACCTGGGATTTTGTATTAGACTCATTGGTTCAGTTCCTGTCATCAGGACAACCCTATCTCTCTCACACTATTTCCCTCTACACACAGTCACACACACTGCCACTATTTCCAGGTTTTACACATGTATACACTAGCCACTATTTTCCAGTTTTCTCACTCACATTACCCTCCCACACATACACACACACAGCTATACACCTATTCACTCACTGCTCATACATGTTTCACTCACCCACACACACATCCTTCACTCTTTAACACACACACACTCACATCACTCTCATGACACCATGCTACACACTTATTTTTCCTATTGATACATGCCCTCTCACAAATTCTATGATACACACATCCCTCACAACACTACACATAGACACTCACATTGCCATAATGTCCTTTCACCCTCTCTATATGCCTATGCTAGTTTCCTAATGCAATATATATATATGTAATGTAACATTCCCTCTCTATATGTATCATATTTTCTTCTATGTGATTATATGCTAATAGATAATATATATATATATATATGGTAGTTGTGTATATATTGGGTATCTAGTATTGATACCTACATAGGATGTATGGAATATACAAGTATATATATATGTCACATATATATACAACTTGTGTATTTAGTATATATAGGTAATATATATACATGTGTTAAGAATAGGCCTAGGTAATGTGATATAGCTTGGTGAGCCTAGATTGGGCTTGTACAGCTTTATTAGACCTAGTATAGACTAGTTTAGACTTGATAGCCTAGTTTGACTATAGTCGACCTAGTTTGACTTCTAGGGTTGACCAGAGTTGACCAAGAGTTGACTTTGGCCTAGATTGACCTAGACAGCATGCAGATGCATAGTAGATTACATTTATCATCCCCTGTATACATCTTGACTTATGTTGCTCTAACTAGGAGTCAGGTACCTCATCTCGGACAGTACATTTACTTCAGACATTCAAATACCAGGCGAGTACATTCTCTGACCGTTTCATACTTGTCTGGATTTACATTCTTGCTCTAGATTACTGTACTTGATGCTGACACGATCATTATCACGGATTGGTACTATATGGATCTTCTTCTGAGATGTTATCTCCTTGTATTCACTAAATACATATTGTGATGTACGTTTCACTTACATATTGTATTTATTGAATACCCTTATCATTGTACACTCATTGTGCATATTGTACTCTCATTATCACATTGAGCCATTGTACAAGCTATTGTATAAACTATTGTATAAGGTAACGTAACTGAATTGGATCCTTGTGTATTGATTGGGGAGGGAGAGTAGAAATGGTTATATGATCAATCCTATTGTATAAGAAATTGTATATGTCCATTGTACACCCACGTACAAAGGAGTCCTATTTTATTGTATAACCTAACCCGTTTACATAACCATATTGTGCTATAAATCGCATGTTGCTTACAGTTCTTACTTATCATATATAGATATTTCCCATTATCAAATCTCTGTTGTTTTTATATACATTCTTCTTTCAGCGTTTCATGTACCTTACTCTATTGCATACTTTATATTTCCTAACTTGATATGAACTGCGTGAGATGTATTGTGCTCGCTCCCGTCCTGACTGGACCTGCTGAAAATTTTACAGAGGATAATGAGGAACCCTGTACCCCCTTACTTGGAGCTTGCCTAGATGACACTCGCGACCTGGACCCCTGGGGAGGTTCAGGCAGCAGCTCAGGATGATACCTTGTATAGTGTAGATAGCTTAGACTGTTCATTCTTTTCATGTTTAGCTGTTGTCGTTATTTTCAAAGTTGTATATTTTAGAGATGATGAGACTTTGTTATTTCATTTCTGCTGTACCTCAGTTGAGGATTTCTTATCTATTTCCATCGTGCTACATTCTACCTTAGATTGTGATTGAGTTGTACCTCTGTGTTGGCCTCCTTTTGGAGAGTATATTCATGTTATGTAGTTATAGTTTGTAAGCCCATGTTTTTCAAATTTTATTTTAATTAGTGTTAATTAATTTTTAATGTCATTTATAGCCTTAAAATAATTATTAGGATTTTTAAAAATTTTTCTAGAATTTTTAAATAATTTTTAAATGAGTTTTAATACTAAAAATATTAATATGTAATTTTCT